>OX235272.1:106559601-106576738 GCA_944472155.2 Trichobilharzia szidati
TACCTAAAAAGATGCTGATACTTAACTTCAAATTTAAAATTGACACGGAAGTAGGACGTTTCGGCAGACGACTTTCGAGGTCTCTCAGTAAAACACACTTTCGCCGTCTACGAGTAACATTTTCCTGCAAGAAACAATTCAATTAACCTGTGATGAAAGACAAGCCTGTCGCATAGGGCCACTTTAACTAGTTCACTTGTTCGTGTAGAGCCAAGTATATTGACTGTATACTATTCGTCTGCTTGTAAAACGCTCTCGGGAAACCCTATCCATCCAGCATGGTTAACATAGGACATATTACGTCTTCTTATTGCTTTGCCTATATACACTTTAGAACATCTAACAGTACAATTGTTATCAATAAAATTTCTTCCAAAATCTGTCAGGTAAAAGGTGAAAAAATAACAACTTGTAGCTAAGAAACACTTCTAGAATCCACATAATGTTCTGTTACCAAAGTGTATACACTCTTGAGTTCTCCCTTTGTTAACCATGCTGGATGGATAGAGTGTTCTCAAGCGCGTTTTACAAGCAGACGAATGGTATACAAGCAACGTACTCGGTTTTCCACGAGTAAATGAACTGGCTGAAGTGGTTCAATGCGACAGCTTATCTTTGATGACGAGCGGACTGAATAGTTCCTCGCAGACTGTGAGTGATATATGTTTTACTGAGTGGCTTCAAAAGCCATCTACGGAGAAGTACTACTTTGGTATCACTTTTAAATTCGAGTTTAAGTATCCGCATCATTTATGAGGAGCAACTTGGATCTATTTAGACGTTTTCTTTGGTGATAGATGCTTTTCTATGAATCTAGGTGAAGGGAAACCATTTTCTATCAAGGTCCCTCGGAGATTTCACAATTCTTCGTAAATTGACTCCTCAGTGCATATTTTCCGGATCTTCGAGGGAAAAAAAGTATGTTAGGTTTCTGTTTCTGCTTAGACACACACAACTTGGGAAGTTGATAAACTGTCTGTTCTATATGTGTTTTTTGTAAATGGATCTCGGCGAGTTGTCAGCATTCCTTGACATTTGAACGTCGAGGAAATGAAACATTTAGTCAGACCCTCAACTTCCAGAGTGAAGTCGATATCTCGGTGGACGTTATCGAAGGTTTGGACTGGGTTTTTTTTAATCAAAATTCTCACCACAAATAATGGAAGTATCCAATTAGTTGTGAGCTGCTGTAAAACATGTTCAGCACAAGTTTTAGCATAAAATGAATTGAATTTAATTCTCCATGAATGATACAATTGTGTCTCCTAGCAACCATCTATCTCCGTGGCTGGTAATCGATTTAAATCTATATTGATCACTTTCTACTGACTCGGTTTTTGAACTTTCCCGTCACGTGATAAACTTTTTATCAGTTGGTTAGTTTTGATCTATATTAATATGTCTGTTAATCGTTGGTTCGCTTGAGTACCACCACCAGGCTTCTAGGAATTCTCTAGCGACTTTCGAAGTCTCTCAGTAAAATATACTTTCCCCACCAGCTTACGAGTAACATTTCTCTGCAAGAAACTATTCAATCAGCCTGTGATGAAAAACAAGCCTGTCGCATTGGGCCACTTCAACTAGTTCACACTTGCTCATGTGGAGGCGAGTACATTGGTTGTATACCATTCGTCTGCTTTTAAAACGCTGGCTGGATTCAACATAGAACTTGGCACCGAAGTGCAGCACTTCGAGTTGCCACGTTCCAAATACCACACAAAGGTAGACAAGAAAATGAGTGAAGAGAATCAATAGAGCTTTGACAAGTATAAGAGTGAAACAGAATGAATAATGGTAGAAAGGAATATGAAAGATTACAGAGACTGAATACATCTGCGTAAGCCATTGACAACGATTTTGAGCCATGTCACCTATTGTCTCCAGCCATTGATTCTTAGAGTCCCGAGGGCCCCAACCCGGAAGTCTGCATCTCCCTACCTGACTCAGTTTAACTGTCAAGGATTTCATAGATTGATGACATGGTTTCGTTTGGCCACCACTTACTCTTTTCCAACCCACACCTATGTCAGCTAGTAATGCCCGTCCGTCGGGGGAGGCGATGGTTAGGCATGCGCAGCACGTGACCTAGCCACCTCAATCTATGTAACCTTATAGCCTCTTCGTTTGATTTTCCCTCTTTGCCCAACACTCTACGCCTAACGTCAACATTACTTACCTTATTATACCACCTAACGTGAGAAAGAGATCGTAAACATCTGTGGTCAAAAACAGTCAACCTTTTCATGTCTTCAACTCGTATTGGCCATGTTTCAGAGCCATAGAGAAGGACGGAGCGAACTGCTGAGCAGTACACACGTCCCTTGGTTGATAGCCGGTCGCGGCCCGGATTAACAACGACCGCGCTTCCTGCTGCTGTGTCACAGGACAGAAGTGATAAATGTGCTACTGAGTGAGACACACCAAATTAAAAATAACAAACAAAAACAGGCCGTGTGTGACCGGCCTCAAGCAGTTGTCCCCTGGGCTCTGCGGTCACGCAACCAACTTCCACGGTGTGTGTGGCAGCCGGGAAGTAACAATCGCCCTGACAATCCGAAGTGCACGCGAAACCTCTCTAATCCTCACTCACCTTTGTCTTCATCTTCATCTCTATTATCTTGCCTTCCTTCTACTAATGCAACTCCTCTCTACTTAATGGCTCTTCACTTCCTTGTAAAACGCACTTGGGAACGTCTCTATCCATCCAGCATGGTTAACAAGGGGTGGGGGGGGGAGGAGGAGAACTCAAGGGTGTAAACACTTCGGTAACAAAACTTCTAGAATCAACTACATGGAACAAAAAAAAATATTGTAGAATCCCAAGAACTCTAGATGCGAAAGTGTACATATATACATACATACAAATGTATACAATATACATGTGCAACAGCAAGTGGGGAAGCATTACCTATTACAAAACAATATATATCTGTATTTCCTCTCTCTCTCTCTCTCTGTCTCTATTGATTGATCGTAATACTTTATACAAAAAGTTGAATGAATCTCATTTACAAAAATGTATATATATGTATGCATCAACGCCTTCGTCTACGCTGTTTCATCTTTTTCTCTTGTTGAGCAACATCACGTGCACGACGATTGTAGAACCAACTTACTATAATCTTCTTATCTAAATTGAATTTCGCAGATAATTCTTTAGTCTCATATTTAGATACTCGTTGATTCTGAAGTAGGAGCAAAGAAAAAAACAAACACTTTGAGACTATTAATAAACAATATAAATAACGAGTTTTACTTGAGAAAGTACAGGTAAAATTGTCTAGATTAGTGAATTTATACTAATTATTATTACTGTTATTATTCCCTTGGGTTCCGAGTGGAACATTAGGGCTTCAACAACACATCTCTACTTTGTCCTACTCTCTGCCAGCCTCTTTAGTTGAGTCCACGATTGCCTACTAGTCTCTTCCCATTTGAATTCCACTCGAACAATGGTCTATCATTCGACAGCCTCCGCAGTGGCGTATGCCCGATCCATTTCCATTTTCTCCTACACATATTTGTTGGACGATCGGCTCTTGCCTGTTGGTTTGTTCCCAGCCAGAGTTGCTTGTTACTAATTCTTTCTGGCCAGCCATTTGATCTTCAGTATGGAGACAGCGAAGGAGGCAGCTGTTGATGAAAGTCTCCAACCTTTCACAACACACACCCCAAGTTTCTGACCCGTATAGAAGAACCGGCTTGCAATTGGTGTTGAATATCCGAATCTTCTTCCTTATACTGAGGGAGAGCAGAAGATTTCCAAACTGGTTTCAGGTTGATGAAGGCATATCTTGGCCTTTCCGATTCCGAATGACTTAGACATCTTCATCCGTTCCGCTGGTCTGTGGTTGGAACCGTGCTTTCTAGCTAGATAAGTGAAGTGAGTAACCTCTGTCAAATCTCTCCCGTTGATAGTGACTGGTGATTGTTGTTGTTGCTGTTGGTTGGTTATCTTCATCGCCTCCGTGTTCTCCATGTTCATCTAGCGTCTTGTCTTTGCCGCCTGCTCACGTCTCCTGCCAGTTTGTTGGTTTTCGTCTGTCTGCCTGTAAGTCTTCGAGTTTGTGTGACGCTAAACATAAGTCATTTACGAAATCTACATATTCTAGAGTCTTCTTGTCGGCCGTCCAGCGTATTCCTGACTCCTTGCTCCCAACAGTCTGATGCATAACCCAGCCCGCCACAATTAAGAATTTCATCGGTGATAACAGGTAGCCTTGTCTGACTCCTGTGTGCACTTTGAACGCTTTGCTGAGGTTTCCATTATGGATCACCTGACATGTGGCACTGTAATATAGCCAACTGTTGAATGAGGTTGACAAAGATTTGGGCACTGTACGCCGTAGTGTAGAAGTAGTTTCCAAATTACTTCTTGGTCAACGCTGCCTGTCGAAGGCCTTCCCAAAGTTGAGGTAGAAAGAGGTTTGACTGCTATTCTATGCTTTGTTCTGTGAAGACGATGCGTAGAGTTGCAATTTGATCAGCATATGATTTGCCTTTCCTGAATCCAGCTTATTCCGGGTAGAATTCTGCATCCAGTGCATCCTTTATTCTCTCCAGGATGATGCGACTTAGGAAAGGTTATATATTTCAGAAACTTTACCAAAGGATAACTACAAAATTACCTTTATATACTCTCTTTTATGTTCAAATTACTCTAAACGCTCAGTTGTATTGATTAAATTTCACCGGAAGGTTCAGTCTCTCTCCCTGTTCATATGTTAAGCATTTCAGCCCCAGTGGAGGTGCGTACTGTCGAAGAGTCAGTCCTAAATTAGGCTGACGAAACAGCTGCCTGTTTAGCACTCCCAGCTTCTTTTTCAATGATCCTCTCTAACCAATGTCACTGTTCATGATGAAATCTTGTAACTTAAATTAATCAATAAAAAATCCTAGAACAACTTACTAACTACTAGTGAAATAGTTGGCTAATATTAGGCGCTTAGTTTGGATAACGCCTTGATGTTTTGAAACAAAAAGTCTCTTAGTAGGAATTTTTTGGATTACAGCTTAATTCCACACCGTTTTTTGGTACAGGTATGGAATTTAATTGAATTTTAGATTTTTCCCTCCGATTGATTGGACCGAAGTGCTCGGTGGGAACATCATCACTCACTGAGAAATGTAGGTACATCCAGATGACAAGTCCCAAATAGGACGAAATGCGCATCCTGGATTCCACTGCTAGTCACCATCCACCAATTAAATACAGGTATGGAATTTTCAGCATGTGATATCGGTAGCCCAAATTTTGCAGGCCGACCATAGATATCAGGTGTGCGTCGGCAGGGGGTACAACCCCGGACCATGTGCATGGTCGGCGAGAGTCCTAACCACTGTGCCACCGACGCACACACACTCAATTGAGGATGACACAGGGTACTCATATGAAGGAACCCAGTTGTTATTATTATAATATGACTATTATTCCCTTGGGTTCCTAGTGGAACGCAGGGCTTCAACAACAGATCTCCACCTCGCTCTATTTTCAGCTGTCCTCTTCAGCTAGCTGATCCCACGATTTCCCATAATCTCTCATCTCCCCCCCCCAACACACGATCTCCTCCATGTCACCCTCACACTGATGACCCACTCGTCGGATTCACAACTCGAGAAATAACCCGTATTGCGCGAGATGTCATCCGACAGATTCCTTAGTAGTGCATGTGCCCGATCCATCTCCATTTTCTCCTACATATTTGTTGAGCGCAATCGGCTCTCGCCAGTTGGTTTGTCCCACTAAAGAGGTTCTTGTTGCTAATTCTTACTGACCGGCCATTTGATTTTCAATATGGAGACAGCGAAGGCAGTCGTTGATAAAAGTCTGCAATGGTCTGTTGGAAATCCTTTTCATAACACGCACTCCAAGTTTCTGACCCATATAGGGGAACTCCCACTGACTTCACATTTGTGTTGAAAATCCGAATCTTGTTCTTTATGCCACGGTGTGCAAAAGATTTGCAAACTGGTTTCAAATTGATAAGGGTGTAGCTCACCTTTGACATTTTCATCCGTTCTGCCGCCTGTGCTTCAAACGACGCTTCTTAGGTAGATTTAAGTAAAGCGAGGAACCGCTGTCAAATCTCTTCCGTTGATGGTGATTGGTGCTGGTTGTTGTTGTTGCTGCTGTTCGTCGGTTGGTTGGTTGGTTGGTTATCTTCATCACCTCTGTCTTCTTCACGTTCACCTGGAGTCCTGTCTTCGTCGCCTACTCGCATCTTCTGCCAGTTTGTTGGTTTTCGCCTGCCTACCTGTAAGTCTTCGAGCTTGTGTGACTCTAAACATAAGTCATCTGCAAAATTCACGTGTCTTCTAGAGTCATCTTATCGGAAAGCTAAATGGAATGAAATGTGATTTTAAAATTCTACTGTTGTCAGTTAGCTATCTAGCCAGCTAGCTAGATCGAAGCTACCAACAGGTAGGTAGGTTATAAACAATCTGATGGAAAAACACTTACTTTTCGATACAGTCTCTCCAGTTCCATTTTAATATCATCAGGTAAGATTGTTCTTGGTCGCCTTTTCTGAAATTCAGCTGAGATAGGTTCGGTCAGCTAAAGTAATACAACATTAAAAAAGGGGGCAACAACAACAACAATTATTCATCTCAGTGACGCTTAATAACAATTTTAAACTTATCATTATCTTTTTACGAGTTGATTACGGATTGATATCAATGTTAGAGAACCATTGAAAACCAGCACTGGAGTACTGGACAGCTGTTTCATCCCTAGTTATTGTGGGAATCATCAACAGTACTCACCCACTGCACTGGGGTTCGAACCCAGGACCTTCTCGTGGGCAGAAAGAATAATAGTGATGATGAAGACTTACTGGATCTAAGAGATTACACGTAGTGATATGCATCTCCACCGTTGCAAAGGGGTTTTGAGCTATAATATCACCAATTGCCTCTAACCGTCATTGGTTCTTAACTTCCCGATGACAACAACAACAACCAGACAGCAGTCGATACCTCTTTATGTGGTTCAAACTAAGTGTTCAAGATTTCATTTTTTGGTTCGACTGCCCCTAACTCTTTACCAACCTAATCCAATGTCGGCTAACATTGTGCTTGTCGATGTAGGCGATGCCTAGACATGTCACAACCTCGTCGAATTGATTCCCCCTTCTTATTGAACACTCGAAGCCTAACCTCAATATTAGTCACCCTATCGTACCACCTAATATGGAAGAGAAGAACTCAGACATCTATGATCAAAGACAGCTAGCCAGCCAGGCTAGGCTTTTCATGTGGTCCACTCTCAATGGCCATGTCTCAGTTACAACCATAAAGGAGAACAGAGCGAAGTGCTGCTGATCAGTATACACGTCCTTTGCTCGGTAATCAGACGGATATCAAGTTTACTAAGCCATAGATGGCGTAAGTTGGCACATGCCAAACAAACAAGCCTTCTGTATCCGTGCTGAGATTTAGCCAGAAATCAGTCCCTTTAGGGTCAACATACACTGTATCACTTCACTCCCTATCTTTAAGCTAGGAATTGGTGCAGCCCGACCGTGCAGCATCTTGCATTTGACAGCAGAAGCGAATCGCTCGCATGCTAAAAATTCGAAGATTTCTGATTTTGGTATTCAGAAGACTTTTTGCCTAGAAGGATAATATTATCTGCAATACTCTAAGTCCACGAAACTGTTCTCTGGATATGAACTGATCAGATATGTTAGCTAGTTCACTTCAAGAATTTGTATCAATTCCTAGTGGACGAAATTTCAGTAGGTTAATTTGGTATTTGCTAAATTGTATCATCTTTGACACAGTCACAATAGCAGGATAGTCGTGAAAGTTGCGTGTTTACAGAGTAACCATTTGCCTTGGTCTACTTTAAGACTAAGAATACATTATATGATAAGATTGAGTAGAAACAGAAAGTATATCGATGTGGGAAGTTTTGAAAATTAACAGATTGAAACTGTTGGGGAATCGCGTTACGCATACAACACAGTCACTGCTTTCCTATTGTTATTATTATTATTGTTCCCTTGGGTTCCTGGTGGAACATACGGCTTCAACTACACGCCTCCACTTGCTTCTGTCTTCTGCTGTACTTTTCACCTGCATCCATGTTAGTCCATACTGTTTCAGCTCCTCTTCACACGATCTCCTCCATGTCACCCTTGCACCGACGTCTCACTCGCCGCTTCCCTTTCGGGTTCCACTCGAGCGATGGCCTGACGCGCGATGTCACCCAGTGGCCTCCTCAGCGAGTGTCCTAGATGAACAATATTTTGTCTGCGCGTGATTACTTTGCAAAAGGATCAAGCGTAAGTAAGTCACAGCATTGAATGACATTCTCTAACAGACCTCTACGTCCATTTTTCTGTCCATCTACATGACTTCAAACACACACACACATCATATTTTCAAAGGCCATAACATAGATATCTCTTGATTAATTGACTAGAAATGAGTATTCACCGAGTGGTGAATTTAAACTATGAGACCCTCACACAAATAACCTTGAATCGACCATTTCTTGCGTTCCAAGCGGAACACATATGGCTTCAGATTTTGAAGTTTCAGCAGCGTTGTTGTTTTTTATACAAGGTGAATTCACTGACGTCATATAGCCAACCTTCGCTCTCTTCAAATGTTACCACCGCCTGCTAAAAACTAGGCGTGGCTTAAGCAGTACACATCTTCCAAGAATGAAACACCCTCTCTCCGCTGTTGGTTGGCTAGTATTCTGCTAATGATTGAACCATCCGGCATGAATAGCATTCATGATTAGCTCAACTTTCCTTAAATCATGCGATTGGTCGATAATTGAAGGTCATTGTTGTTCATAATTGGGTTGGAATCTAGTAGTCAAATCAGTCCAGTTTATCGTGAATTAACTAACAATCCTACAATAAGGGTTTTTGTATTTCCCAATGAATGAAAAACAAAACTGACGTTTCTCTATTTAATGCTGTAATAGCTTTATCAAAGCAGTATTATTAAACCGGAATTTACAAAATCCACTCAGCATATATATAACAAAGAGTTAAGGGGTGAGAAAATAGACTCCTTAGGTCAAGTTAAATTAAAAGGACATATTGAAAGTCAAAATAACAATGAACATCACCAAACCAAATGACAAAGGTAATAGTACCTCTGTTATGATATCAAAACAAAGTTTACTAACTTGATCATCGTTCGTTAGTCTGGGGTCATTTTTCGTTGTCAATTTGGTCAATTGGTAAAGATAACAAAACCAAGTGTAGATTGTTGGATTTGATCAGTGTGTAAAATTATAAAAGCAGCGTGTGTTTACATAATGAAGTTGCTTATCATATTGAGGTTGATTTTGTCACTTCATGGGGGAGGGAGGTATTGTGACCAGGTCAAATTCTGTTTTAGTCCATCATTCCTATTTATCAGACAATTTGGATTCCACTTGACATGAAGTGCTTCTGATGATATTAGACGTTTTTTATGATTTCCGAAGTTTTTCTGGATCAACACGAATGTGATATGCAAGTTCACTATGTAAACACACACTGCTTTTATAATTTTACACACTGATCAAATACAACAATCTACACTTGGTTTTGTTATCTTTACCAATTGACCGACTTGACAACGAAAAATGACACCAGACTGATGAACGATGATCAAGTTAGTAAACTTTGTTTTGATATCATAACAGAGGTACTATTACCTTTGTTATTTGGTTTAGTGATCTTCATTGGTATTTTGACTTTCAATATGTCCTTTTAATTTAACTTGACCTAAGGAGTCTATTTTCTCACCCCTTAACTCTTTGTTATATATATGCTGAGTGGATTTTGTAAATTCCGGTTTAATAATACTGCTTTGATAAAGCTATTAGCATTAAATAGCGAAACGTCAGTAAAACACAACAATATCGTTTTGTTTTTCATTCGTTCATTGGGAAATACAAAATAAACCTTTATTATAATGAATATCATATACCCAATGCCCACATTTTTTCAAACTGTTAAAAGTGATGAACTTGGTTTGGACATATATAACAATCCTACAAATCAATATTACCACACATAGTTTCGTATTGTTCAAAAAGAATGAAGCAAAAAATAAATAAATGAATAAATAATAGGTAACATATAATCAACAAACCAGAGAAGAAGAATTGTCCTTAGTATTCACTGTCGTCGTCGTCTCATGGTTGTCTGAACCCCCACCATCACCACCACTACCACTGCCATCATTATCATTGTTACTATTTTGATTTTCATTATAAGAATCGACAACAGCTCGAATAATTACATCGCGTCCTTCAGCAGTTTCAGTATCCTTTAACCATCTTAGCAGTACTGGATAAACTTTCAAGTAATTGCTTAAACTTAAATCCATTCTTTCAAATCTTGAAACTAAAGATACACTACGATGCACTCCGTAAAGTTTTGCAAGTGATTGTGCTACATCAGTTTGAGAAAGATCTAAAAGAAAACAGAAATAGCATGCTAAGGGTATAAAAATAGCATAGCGCCTAATTTTTATTTTGAAAAAAAAAGTTGAAACTTGTCTCTGTGCATTTGTAAAAGAAAATTGGTTTGTTAATTAATGTATTAATCCCACACAACATTTTATTGATTGTGTGAGGGCTGAGATACTGTTTGGGTGCCCAGACCGAAGCGGGTGGTTGTCTTAAGGGACCACCCCACGAGCCTTTGACTTGAACTCTAATCAGCAAGGCAGAGGAGCAGCATCAGGACCTGCGTTCCCATGGTTGCCGGTGACTAATACAAGTCCATACGCTATTTGATCCGATTGGATTCTGGAGCCCATTTTACCCCCCATGGTAACTGCTTTCAGTCTAACCGCTATCCAAACAACCTTCCTGACATGATAGAACCTGCAGGAACATGAGTCCAAGCCAGTTTAGCTTGTTGGGTCACTGCAGCATTCAAACCCAACTACCACTACAAGGTAGCAGTTGTCGACCGGGATGTAGTTCAGAGACTTGACGCAAGGCATCACACACTTGATATACTCTGAGTTTACCAGCGGTGAGTGGTATCACATATACGAAACCCTTGAATCTATTCTGGATTGGAAGCGATGAATTGCGTGTCCGACGATGACATACAGAGGATCATGTGAAGAGGGAATGAATCCTTGCAGGCAGTTGTGGATCCAGGTGAATGTGAATGGGAGGAGATTTGTAGTCCAGATGGAGATTTATGATGTAGTTGTGTGTTTTTTCTCAACTGGACGGTTTAACTGGGAAGCTTTCATTTCCCTTCTATGCAAAATCTTCAGTGTGTGTGTGTGTGTGTGTGAGTATTTTGGATTTATCGGTGAATGATATAAATGTCTCTCCGGATCACCTTCACTGTGATTGGTTGTCGTATTTGGGGGTTCCACTATCATCGTTTTAAACTGTATTGGTATGCATTGTTTCATTGACCTGATATATTTACCATTTTTGAAATGAAACTTGTTCTTAATCGATTGGTAAATTTGATCGATGTCAATATGTCTTTTGAATCAGGATTAATCTGAGTACCAGGTGTTTAAGAATACTCTGGAATTTTTAGTATCTCAGGTGTTTAAAATTCTCACTTTTTTTCCAAACAAATTGGTGTCCACAGTTGTCTACATATATTCATATGCAGAGATACGTGTCGTATCTTTTGATGCCTAGTTAATGTTCTTGGATTCAAAGTCTAAGGCGGTGTCTACTTTAACCAACAGAGTGTTTTTCCCAATCGATTGAATTCACTTTGAGTACATGGTGTTGATCTTGTCTTCTTTCATTGTTGCGCCAATTTGATCTGCATTTTATTGAATGAAGTATTGAAGTGACTGTATTAGTTTGTATGGGATATTTAATCAAAATGGTTTTAGTACATGTGTACATGTGTAAAACTTGGGCTCTATGGTAGTAAGTAATTCCATATTAGTTTGTTTATTAGATATATCACACAGTGATGAAACAGTATTATTATTTACTGGGTGACGTTTCGAACAAAATTTATTTATTGTTCATAATCATTTCATCATCAATTATAATCACACGACTTCGAAACTTGAGTTTTATAGTTTTTTGTTCTCTCCTATTTTTCGTCGTTGGGGTAGCAGAATTTTGCAGATTTCTGGATGGACAGGTGTTGAATCTCTCCTATTACACGTACTCTCTTCAGTTGACTCAATAAACAAAGCTTCCGTTGTTATCAATCTCTCCCTCCACCCTGTTACATTAGATTTTAAAACTGTCATCTTATCCCATCCAGCCTATTGTATGGTTGTGTGTAACAGCATATGGTGTAATGCTATAGCTGAACTATTCTCTAGATTTCTTATCTTATTCGCGTCAACTAATCTAGATTTTGCTAGGTTTTTATGCTCGGCCCGAATAAGATAAGAAATCCGGAGAATAGTTCAGCTATAGCACTACATGCAATTACACACAAACATACTATAGGATGGGATAAGATGACAGTTCTAAAATCTAATGTCAGAGGGTGGAGGGAGAGATCAATAACAGAAGCTTTGTTTATCGAATCAACTGCAAACATGTTCAATAGGAATGATTCAACATCTGTTACAGACATCTGGAAAATTCTACTACCCCAAAAGACGACTAATAGGAGAGGACAAAGAAAACTATAAAACTCAAGTTTCGAAGTCGTGTGATTACATGGTTTACGAGGATAACTTTCGCCGGTAATTTGCTTTGCGTGTAAACATCTTTTAATGAAGTTATGAAGTTCTTTCATCTTGATGGATAAGTGTAAAATAAGAGGCATAACCTTTAAATTTAAGCTGTGTTACCATTGTTACACAGATCCAGTTGGAAAGCGAATACCTCTGCTGTATAGCTACATAAACTAACTGTAGCAAACAAATGTCCAGTGGAAAATAAATACATGTATATCAAATACACCGTGAAGAAGAGTAATGAAAATCGCATAATCTACGTGTACAGTCTACTGAGTATCATTATCTGTAAGTGTAGAGTAACAAAGATTACCGGATAACGACAAATTACAAACAAGACATGATTAATGTTTCGTTTAAAAGGTCAGTTACAAAATAATCAAATAGGGGAGCAGTATATATATTTATATACTGACTGGTTCTAGCGTAGAACTTCCCACAGATGTACAGCAGTTCAAGTTGCCCCACTTCCTCAATATAGCACACAAAGCAAGAGAAGAGAGTAAAGAAAGATTTAAAAGAGAGATGATAAACAGAAATATGAGGCAAAAGAATAGTAATATGGAAGAACAGTATAATTTTATTGGATATGATAAATCACAAAGAGTGAATGCATCTGCGCATCACTGAGAACGATTTTGAGCCATGTCACTAATTGTTTCCAACCATTGGTTTTTACCGTCCCGAGGACCCCAACCAGGAAGTCTACACCTTCCTACGTGGCTTAGACTAACTGTTGTAGATTTCAGTTAGTTTCAGTTTCATTGGCTTAAACTCACAGTTATGCATTTCGTCGATTGATGCCATGTTTTCGTTTGACCACCACTAACTATTTTCCAACATACTCCTATGTCAGCTAACAACGCACCTCGAGGAAGGCAATCGATGGCTAGACATGAGTAACACATCTCCTAGCTATGTCAATCGATGTAAATTCACAACCACCTCGACGATTGATTTCCCCTCCTTATCTAGCACTCAACCGATGCCTCACCTCAATATTGCCCACCCTGGTATACAACTTAACACGGGAGATAGAACGCAGGCACCTAAGATCAAAGAAAGCTAGCCAGGCTTTTCATGTCTTCCACTTTCAATAGCCATGTCTCAGTCATAGCTATAAAGGATAACAGAGCAAACTGCCGAGCGGTACACACGTCATTTATTCAGCAGTCGGATATCGCGTCTACTCAGCCAGATATGGCGTAAGTTAGCAAATGTTAAACGAGTCTTTTGCCTCCATGCTGAGATTTCGTCAGCCATATATATATATATATATATCAGGAAGACTTACTCATTTCAACGCGTCTGTTAAAAAACATATTGGATAGTTTTTCTAGTTCAATTAAGTCAACAAATCCACCGCTTGATTGTGTTGTTAAATCTACTGTATTCTCTTCATTTTCTGGAGATTTCTCTTCTTCGAATGAACCCATATCACTAATTAATTGACTTTGCATATTGACTTTTCTACGAGGCTAAAATTAAGATAGAGCAATTACTGATACAGATAGATAAATACAAAAATGAGTAAACTTTTACTAAATAGTATTATGAACAATAATATCATAGAAAAGAGACACTATTGTATGCAAAGGAGTTATTCAAAGAATAGCTATGCAGTGATTACCACTTATCATGCTGTGTTACTTCAGACATGATAGTGACTATTTTTATGAGTACAGGTCATCATGTATTTAATACAAATTAGCACGAGACTACTACTGGTATAAACAAATATATTTGATGATTTCACGTTAAAAAAATCAATTGACATCAGTTGGAGAACCAACCACTGGAGACTAGGGAACAGTTGCTTCGTAAGTTTGGGACTTCTTTCAGCAGTACATGCATCCTTTACCACCCCACCGGGATCGAACCCAAGATCTCTAAATGATGAGGCTAGTTTGTTGGACCATTCAGCAAATAAAATGACATCCAGTGACCCACGAATTCTAACTTTCACCAAGCACGAATTTCTCGTTCAAGTCGTAGTATTCATTTTCTTTCTATACTTGTGATGTGGAATTTAAAACAATCCCCAATTTACCTAAGAAACATCTGACTATGAAAGCATTTAGAAACCTAATTATCCCAGAATACAAATGAAGTAGTAGAGAATTTTACATTCATCTAAACAACATATAGAAAGAGGAGCAGTGAAAGACAATCCAAATATGCGAGAATTTTAGGTAAATTAGTATATTAATACGTTAAAGACTGAAAACCAATTGTCGTTCACCACAATGTGCATTTACCAGCCAACTTCTTTCTATAGAGTAAAGTACATCAGCCGTACACGGCACCAAATCCCCTAGCGTATTTCGCAACGATGTTCTTGTTTGGATAATTGGGTGATAGAAGAAGAATATCAGTAGCACTGTCCATCAGCATTTTGTCAATTCTACGCTTCATACTGACCTTCAAAATCTCACACTGTCTTAATAAGAGGGACTGCAAACGCATCACTCATACACATCGGAATCACTGGCAATCTAAGACTTTAAACTTAGTTGTTGTCTCCAAAAGTAAAAAGTACACTTATTTTCCTTGCTTGACAAGAATTATGTTCCTATCATAATTTTGTTTACATTTTGATGTTTTTTTATTTCTTCCTTTTTATCAGTAACTTTTCATTATTTGCAAAGATTCCGTTAGCCATCAGCAATCAATGACATACACCAGCCATCCACAGTTCTCCTGTCTGCTGACCATAAGAGGTGATACGGCACCCGTCTATAGTAATACTGTTTATTCACAAACAGTAATTACATGTCATTTGTAAAACAGCTTAATTTTATTCCAAAGTAAGAGGTATTAATTCCGTTTGAAATAATTTGAAGTCATTTTGTCTAAATATAAGAAATACTCCGTGTTTTAAACAATAAATATTGCATACACACACACACAAAAAGTTTATCATAGCTAAATGATAACTCACTCGGGGATTATTATCAAGGAAAAATGTTGATCCAGGATATAAATGTGGACCATGTTCCTGAACTGTATATAAAATAGGAATTCAATAAATAAGCTGAGTAGAAAAAGAAATACCTGCAGGATCAAACTCTTCATTCATTAGTTGATTGAGTTGATCTATAACCAATGATTCTGAACTGTTTCTTAAACCATTAATATTCGATGTAGTAACTGGTACATGAACCTGATAAGTAGAAATGGAGTTACATTGATTTATCCAAAAACAAAATTAACATACAATACATCCATCTGCATTCTTGAATGTTAAAAATAAGCTATTACTATGTTGTGTGTGATCCCATGGCAATAAAATGTCACTTAGAGATACCATTCCACGAGAATAAACCTGAAATTCGCAAAAACAACAACAACAAAAAGACCACATAAACTGGACATGTGAAAAACTAACTGAAAAATATGCATGTACACTTTCAGGTGAAAAACTGTAGGAATTAAAGTGAAAAAGAACAGATCGAAAAGGAGTAATAAAAAATTTTTGAACTTTTCCATTGATTTCGATCTGAATACAATATCCGTTATAAAATTAGTCAACGAAAACAACATGAGTACTTCATCAAGAGGTGAACGATGCCCCAGTGATTAGTTTCATTAACAGATAGCCTGATGATAATCTTAGTATTTCTGAAGAAATGTAGTAACTATTAGTGCTACAGAGAACTAACGCACTTTCATCACTACGAGTAATCTTTATCCGACTTTTAAAATGAGACATGAGACTATTGTTGTGGGTACAGCAACACATTCACAGTGTAGAATAGTGATACAAACTAATTCGGTGAATTAAAACAGCTTAATTTCTTAACGCATAGATATTACTCTGATTAAGTTAAACAAATTATTTCAGACAAAAGATTTGATGCAATCTGAGCAAGAACAAATACCAAGAAAACAGGTAGACTATTCAGAAATTCAAAAAACTATCTATACATATTTAGTCAGGCATTTCTATGCCTATGAAGTAGTTACAATGATTATGATGCAAATAGGTTTTTTAGAAATTGCAAGCCAATTCGTAGCGTCTTGACAACCGTATAAGCTATCGTTAATGTATGGCAATCCACAGAAAGAAATGAAAGACAGAAGGATGAAAATTATGGAATGCTGTGGAACATAAGAATTGATAAAAGAATGTTATTTTACAAGGGGATAAAGATAGCGAATGAATAAAACCAAGTCAGTACACGGGACTACACGTATTTAACCAGAGTTTCCAACAGTAGTCTAGTCATACAAAATAATGCGAGGGATGTACTTCTTTAGGGCTTATTTTAGTACCAGGCATTCTTCTTCAAAAGTGTGCAGACATCTTGTGTCATCCTCTTACTCAAATCTTTAATGTATCATTCAACAAGGAAACGGTACCTGCTGACTGGAAAGAAATCAAGGTTGTACCTGTACAGAAATCATCTTCTGGAGCAGGTATAAAGTTTAGACCGGTCGCTATAACATCTCCTTTTTTGAAAACTATGGAGAAACTTCTTTT
>OX235272.1:106577238-106603564 GCA_944472155.2 Trichobilharzia szidati
TCTGAACATCCTCTTTATTTGAGCAGCTTTCTCCTTGTTTGTCCTTCGGGAGTGAATTACGCGTTTTACAGCTATGAAGAATAAAAATTCTACCATACCACCATAGTTATCACAGGTTTTGTGTGAAGAGAGAGTGAAATTAGATGTCGGAAAGAAACTTATAAACTTTTTACAGTCAATAACCTGAACTGTATAGTATATGCGAAGACTGTTTTTTTTTGATTACATCTATTATCTATGATACTATCTATTTATACTTCAACATGTTTTCCACCAACATTCTGCTTGTAGTGGTGGTCTCATTGTTAACATTTTTTATTCCTATTAATATTTTCAATTTCATGTATGTACATATTTATAAAAGCAGCTAAATTGTTGCAGTATGTATAAAAATCGCTGAACATGCTGTATAATCATTATTATTGTTCGGAATAAAGTGATTATTATTGTCAGGCTGAAGAACGATAATTAATTTGTTATATTTATGCTGACATTTTGTAAATTCCTCTGGTTTAATATTACTACTACGTTGATAAAGCTATTAGCTGCAGCAGGATTAAATAGCGAAATGTCAGTAAAAACAACAAAATCATATATGTCCGAACCAAGTTCACTTATAACAGTTTGAAAAAATCTGGACAATGGATATCTGATATTCACTATAATAAAGGTCCTATTTTTGTTTCCCAATGAATGAATGAAAAGCAAAACGATATTGTTGTGTTTACTGACGTTTCGATATTTAATGTTCCTGCTAATAGCTATATCCATGCAGTAATATTAAACCAGTATTTACAAAATCCACTCAGTTTATATTTAACAAACTTAATCATCGTTCCTCAGCATGGGGTCAGCATGGCGTTGTCAAATTAACCAATTGGTAAAGATGACAAAACCACGTGTAGATTGTTGCATTCGATAAGTGTATGAGATTATAAAAGCAGCGTGTGTTAACATAGTGAACGTGCATATCACATTCGTGTTGATCCAGAAAAATTTCAGAAATCACAAAGAACGTCTAATATCATCAGAAGCACTTCATATCAAGTGGAATCCAAATTGCCTGAATAGGAATGATGGACTAAAACAGAATCTGACCTGGTTACAACACCTCCCTCCCCCATGAAGTGAAAAAATCAACACGAATATGATAAGCAACTTCATTATGTAAACACAGGCTGCTTTTATAATTCTACACACTTATGAAATCCAACAATCTACACCTGGTTTTGTTATCTTTACCAATTGGCCAACTTGACAGCGCAAAAATGCCCCCATACTGAGGAAGGGTGATTGAGTTGTTATATAATGTGAGCTGAGAATTTGTAAATTCTGGTTTAATAATACTACTTTGATAAAGCTAGTAGCATTAAATAGCGAAACGTCTGTAAAAACAACAATATCGTTTTGTTTTTCACTGATTGAAAAATACAGCAAACCTTTATTATAATGAGTATCATATACCCAATGCCCAAATTTGTTCAAACTGTTAAAAGTGATGAACTTGGTTTGGACATATATAACAATCCTACAAATCAATATTACCACACAGTTTTGTATTGTTCAAAAAGAATGAAGCAAAAAATAAATAAATAAATAATAGGTAAGATATAATCAACAAACCAGAGAAGAAGAATTGTCCTTAGTATTCACTGTCGTCATCGTCTCATGGTTGTCTGAACCCCCACCATCACCACCACTACCACTGCCATCATTATCATTGTTACTATTTTGATTTTCATTATAAGAATCGACAACAGCTCGAATAATTACATCGCGTCCTTCAGCAGTTTCAGTATCCTTTAACCATCTTAGCAGTACTGGATAAACTTTCAAGTAATTGCTTAAACTTAAATCCATTCTCTCAAATCTTGAAACTAAAGATACACTACGATGTACTCCGTAAAGTTTTGCAAGTGATTGTGCTACATCAGTTTGAGAAAGATCTAAAAGAAAACAGAAATAGTATGCTAAGAGTATAAAAATAGCATAGCGCCTAATTTTTATTTTGAAAAAAAAGAAAGTTGAAACTTGTCTCTGTGCATTTATAAAAGAAAATTGGTTTGTTAATTAGTGTATTAATCCCACACAACATTTTATTGATTGTGTGAGGGCTGAGATACTGTTCGGGTGCCCAGATCGAAGCGGGTGGTTGTCTTAAGGGACCACCCCACGAGCCTTTGACTTGGACTCCAATCAACAAGGCAGAGGAGCAGCATTAGGACATGCGTTCCCATGGTTGCCGGTGACTAATACAGGTCCATATGCCATTTGATCCGATTGGATTCTGGAGCCCATGTTACCCTCATGGTAACTGCTTTCAGTCTAACCGCTATCCAAACAACCTTCCTGACATGGTAGGATCTGCAGGAACATGAGCCCAAGCCAGTTTAGCTTGTTGGGTCACTGCAGCATTCAAGCCCAACTACCACGACAAGGTAGCAGTTGTCGATAGGGATGTAGTTCAGAGACTTGACGCAAGGCACCACACACTTGATATATTCTGAGTTTACCAGCGGTGAGTGGTATCACATATACGAAACCCTCAAATCTATTCTGGATTGGAAGCGATGAATTGCGTGTCCGACGATGACATACAGAGGATCATGTGAAGAGGGAATGAATGTTTGTAGGCAGTCATGAAGCCAGGTGAATGTGATTAAGAGGAGACTTGGAGTTCAGGTGGAGATTTATGATGTAGTTGTGTGTTTTTTCCCAACTGGACGGTTTAACTGGGAAGCTTTCATTTCCCTTCTAGGCAAAATCTTCAGTGTGTGTGTGTGTGTGGTGAGTATTTGGATTTATCAGTGAATGATATAAATGTCTCTCCGGATCACCTTCACTGTGATTGGTTGTCATCTTTGGGGGGGGGGGTTCGTTATCGTCGTTTTAGACTGTATTGGTATGCATTGTTTCATTAACCTCATGTATATTTACCATTTCTGAAATGAAACTTGTTCTTTATCGATTGGTAAATTTGACCGATGTCAATATGTCTTTTTTTCCTTCACGTTCCCCAGTGGAATATAGGGCTTTACGCTAGTGGCTGTAACAGTGCTTATTTTACAGGATGGGGTTGCTAGCCTCATGCCCAACCTTTCCTCTTCACCAGCATTACTTCTGGCTTAGCGAGGTAAAGGATTGCGTCGGCCGGGGATCGAACCCCGAACCATGTACATGGTCGGCAAGCGTCCTAACCGCTATGCCACCGACGCAATATGTCTTTTGAATGAGGATTAATCTGAGTATTTGGTGTCTAAGAATCCTCTGGAACTTTTAGTATCTCAGGTGTTTAAAATTCTCACTTTTTTCTAGACAAATTGGTGTCCACAGTTATCTACATGTGTTGATACGCCGAGATACATGTTGTATCTTTTGATGCCTAGTTGATGTTCTTGGATTCGAAGTCTAAGGCGGTGTCTACTTTAACCAAACAGAGTGCTTTTCCCAATCGATTGAATTCACTTTGAGCACATGGTGTTGATCTTGTCTTCTTTCATTGTTGCGCCAACTTGATCTGCATTTTATTGAATGAAGTATTGAAGTGACTGTATTAGTTTGCATGGGATATTTAATCCAAATGGTTTTAGTACATGTGTACATGTGTAAAACTTGGGCTCTATGGTAGTAAGTAATTCCATATTAGTTTGTTTATTAGATGTATCACACAGTGATGAAACAGTATTATTATTTACTGGGTGACGTTTCGAACAAAATTTATTTATTGTTCATAATCATTTCATTATCAATTATAATCAAACAACTTCGAAACTTGAGTTTTATAGTTTTTTTTTGTTCTCTCCTATTTTTCGTCGTTGGGGTAGCAGAATTTTGCAGATTTCTGGATGTACAGGTGTTGAATCTCTCCTATTACACGTACTCTCTTCAGTTGACTCAGTAAACAAAGCTTCCGTTGTTATCAATCTCTCCCTCCACCCTGTTACATTAGATTTTAAAACTGTCATCTTATCCCATCCTATTGTATGGTTGTGTGTAACAGCATGTGGTGTAATGCTATGGCTGAACTATTCTCTAGATTTCTTATCTTATTCGCGTCAACTAATCTAGATTTTGCTAGGTTTTTATGCTCGGCCCGAATAAGATAAGAAATCCGGAGAATAGTTCAGCTATAGCACTACATGCAATTACACACAAACATACTATAGGATGGGATAAGATGACAGTTCTAAAATCTAATGTCAGAGGGTGGAGGGAGAGATCAATAACAGAAGCTTTGTCTATCGAATCAACTGCAAACATGTTCAATAGGAATGATTCAACATCTGTTACAGACATCTGGAAAATTCTACTACCCCAATGACGACAAATAGGAGAGAACAAAGAAAACTATAAAACTCAAGTTTCGAAGTCGTGTGATTACATGGTTTACGAGGATAACTTTTCGCCGGTAATTTGCTTTGCGTGTAAACATCTTTTAATGAAGTTATGAAGTTCTTTCATCTTGATGGATGAGTGTAAAATAAGAGGCATAACCTTTAAATTTAAGCTGTGTTACCATTGTTACACAGATCCAGTTGGAAAGCGAATACCTCTGCTGTATAGCTACATAAACTAACTGTAGCAAACAAATGTCCAGTGGAAAATATATACATGTATATCAAATACACCGTGAAGAAGAGTAATGAAAATCGCATAATCTACGTGTACAGTCTACTGAGTATCATTATCTGTAAGTGTAGAGTAACAAAGATTACCGGATAACGACAAATTACAAACAAGACATGATTAATGTTTCGTTTAAAAGGTCAGTTACAAAATAATCAAATAGGGGAGCAGTATATATATTTATATACTGACTTGATATAAGAATAAAACTTGGGCACTATGGTAGAGTGTAATTCCATTATGGGTAAATTTTATTTTGATAGAGTCACAGTGTTATACAGTAATATTTACTGATGACGTTTCGAGCACAATTTATTGCTCATAATCATATCAAGTTAATCACACGACTTCCTAAATTCATTTATATAGTTCCATTGTTTTGCACTTGATTTTCACTTGATTTGATTGGTAGTATTATTTTCCATATTTCAGGTATGAGTGATGATTCATTCCTATTGCATGTGTTGGGTGTAGATTCGATGAACAAAGATTCAGTAATCAACCTCTCTCTCCACCTACCTAGATTACTTTTTAGAATTTTAACCCTCTCCCACCCTATTGTGTGGTTGTGTGTTAATGCATGCATTGCAATTGCCGAGCTTTTTTCTAAATTACTTATCTTCTCTGGGTCAACCATTCTTACCTTAGCTAAATTCTCATGTTCTGACAATCTGACTACCCCTGACCTACTAGTTTGACCTATGTAGTTGACCTCACAGTCATTGCAGGGTATTTGGTAAATTATATTATTTTGTCTAATTGGGTCCACTGGGTCCTTTAACCTACAGAGCTTGTCCCTGAGTGAGTTTGTAGGTTTTAATGCCACCCTAATTCCTGCTTTATTTAGAATCCTACGTAGGGTCTCAGATGTCCCCTCTTTATATGGTATAACTGTAGATTGAAAAATGCCAAAAGAAAAATAAAAAGAACTGTGAAACTAGTAATAATAACATAAATAAGAGAGAATATAAGTCATCTACAGTTATACCATATAAAGAGGGGACATCTGAGACCCTACGTAGGATTCTAAATAAAGCAGGAATTAGGGTGGCATTAAAACCTACAAACTCACTCAGGGACAAGCTCTGTAGGTTAAAGGACCCAGTGGACCCAATTAGACAAAATAATATAATTTACCAAATACCCTGCAATGACTGTGAGGTCAACTACATAGGTCAAACTAGTAGGTCAGGGGTAGTCAGATTGTCAGAACATGAGAATTTAGCTAAGGTAAGTATGGTTGACCCAGAGAAGATAAGTAATTTAGAAAAAGCTCGGCAATCGCAATGCATGCATTAACACACAACCACACAATAGGGTGGGAGAGGGTTAAAATTCTAAAAAGTAATCTAGGTAGGTGGAGAGAGAGGTTGATTACTGAATCTTTGTTCATCGAATCTACACCCAACACATGCAATAGGAATGAATCATCACTCATACCTGAAATATGGAAAATAATACTACCAATCAAATCAAGTGAAAATCAAGTGAAAAACAATGGAACTATATAAATGAATTTAGGAAGTCGTGTGATTAACTTGATATGATTATGAGCAATAAATTTTGCTCGAAACGTCATCAGTAAATATTACTGTATAACACTGTGAGACTCTATCAAAATAAAATTTACCCATAATATACTGACTTGTTCTAGCGTAGAACTTCCCACAGATGTACAGCAATTCAAGTTGCCCCACTTCCTCAATATAGCACACAAAGCAAGAGAAGAGAGTAAAGAAAGACTTAAAAGAGAGATGATAAACAGAAATATGAGGCAAAAGAATAGTAATATGGAAGAACAGTATCATTTTATTGGATATGATAAATCACAAAGAGTGAATGCATCTGCGCATCACTGAGAACGATTTTGAGCCATGTCACCAATTGTTTCCAACCATTGGTTTTTACCGTCCCGAGGACCCCAACCAAGAAGTCTACACCTTCCTACGTGGCTTAGACTAACTGTTGTAGATTTCAGTCAGTTTCAGTTTCATTGGCTTAAACTCACAGTTATGCATTTCGTCGATTGATGCCATGTTTTCGTTTGACCACCACTAACTATTTTCCAACATACTCCTATGTCAGTTAACAACGCACCTCGAGGAAGGCAATCGATGGCTAGACATGAGTAACACATCTCCTAGCTATGTCAATCGATGTAAATTCACAACCACTTCGTCGATTGATTTCCCCTCCTTAACTAGCACTCAACCGATGCCTCACCTCAATATTGCCCACCCTGGTATACAACTTAACACGGGAGATAGAACGCAGGCACCTAAGATCAAAGAAAGCTAGCCAGGCTTTTCATGTCTTCCACTTTCAATAGCCATGTCTCAGTCATAGCTATAAAGGATGACAGAGCAAACTGCCGAGCAGTACACACGTCATTTAGTCAGCAGTCGGATATCGCGTCTACTAAGCCAGATATCGCGTAAGTTAGCAAATGTTAAACGAGTCTTTTGCCTCCATGCTGAGATTTCGTCAGCCATATATATATATATATATATATATATATATACCAGGAAGACTTACTCATTTCAACGCGTCTGTTAAAAAACATACTGGATAGTTTTTCTAGTTCAATTAAGTCAACAAATTCACCGCTTGATTGTGTTGTTAAATCTACTGTATTCTCTTCATTTTCTGGAGATTTCTCTTTTTCAAATGAAACCATATCACTAATTAATTGACTTTGCATATTGACTTTTCTACGAGGCTACAATTAAGATAGAGCAATTACTGATACAGATAGATAAATACAAAAATGAGTAAATTTTTACTAAATAGTATTATGAACAATAATATCATAGAAAAGAGACACTATTGTATGCAAAGGAGTTATTCAAAGAATAGCTATGCAGTGATTACCACTTATCATGTTGTGTTACTTCAGACATGATAGTGACTATTTTTATGAGTACAGGTCATCATGTATTTAATACAAATTAGCACGAGACTACTACTGGTATAAACAAACATATTTGATGATTTCACGTTAAAAAAAAATCAATTGACATCAGTTGGAGAACCAACCACTGGAGACTAGGGAACAGTTGCTTCGTAAGTTTGGGACTTGTTTCAGCGGTACATGCATCCTTTACCACCCCACAGGGGATCAAACCCAAGATCTCTAAATGATGAGGCTAGTTTGTTGGACCACTCAGCAAATAAGATGACATCCAGTGGCCCATGAATTCTAACTTTCACCAAGCACGAATTTCTCGTTCAAGTCGTAGTATTCATTTTCTTTCTATACTTGTGATGTGGAATTTAAAACAATCCCCAATTTACCTAAGAAACATCTGACTATGAAAGCATTTAGAAACCTAATTATCCCAGAATACAAATGAAGTGGTAGAGAATTTTACATTCATCTAAACAACATATAGAAAGAGGAGCAGTGAAAGACAATCCAAATATGCGAGAATTTTAGGTAAATTATTATATTAATACGTTAAAGACTGAAAACCAATTGTCGTTCACCACAATGTGCATTTACCAGTCCACTTCTTTCTATACAGTAAAGTACATCAACCATACACGGCACCAAATCCCCTAGCGTATTTCGCAACGATGTTGTTGTTTGGATGATTGGGTGATAGAAGAAGAATATCAGTAGCACTGTCCATCAGCATTTTGCCAATTCTACGCTTCGTACTGACCTTCAAAATCTCACACTATCTTAATAAGAGGGACTGCAAACGCATCACTCATACACATCGGAATCACTGGCAATCTAAGACTTTAAACTTAGTTGTTGTCTCCAAAAGTAAAAAGTACACTTATTTCCCTTGCTTGACAAGAATTATGTTCCTATCATAATTTTGTTTACATTTTGATGTTTTTTTATTTCTTCCTTTTTATCAATAACTTTTCATTATTTGCAAAGATTCCGTTAGCCATCAGCAATCAATGACATACACCAGCCATCCACAGTTCTCCTGTCTGCTGACCATAAGAGGTGATACGGCACCCGTCTATAGTAATACTGTTTATTCACAAACAGTAATTACATGTCATTTGTAAAACAGCCTAATTTTATTCCAAAGTAAGAGGTATTAATTCCGTTTGAAATAATTTGAAGTCATTTTGTCTAAATATAAGAAATACTCCGTGTTTTAAACAATAAATATTACATACACACACAAGAAAAGTTTATCATAGCTAAATGATAACTCACTCGGGGATTACTATCAAGGAAAAATGTTGATCCAGGATATAAATGTGGACCATGTTCCTGAACTGTATATAAAATAGGAATTCAATAAATAAGCTAAGTAGAAAAAGAAATACCTGTAGGATCAAACTCTTCATTCATTAGTTGATTGAGTTGATCTACAACTAATGATTCTGAACTGTTTCTTAAACCATTAATATTCGATGTAGTAACTGGTACATGAACCTTATAAGTAGAAATGGAGTTACATTGATTTATCCAAAAACAAAATTAACATACAATACATCCATCTGCATTCTTGAATGTTAAAAATAAGCTATTACTATGTTGTGTGTGATCCCATGGCAATAAAATGTCACTTAGAGATACCATTCCACGAGAATAAACCTGAAATTCGCAAAAACAACAACAAAAAAGACCACATAAACTGGACATGTGAAAAACTAACTGAAAAGTATGCATGTACACTTTCAGGTGAAAAACCGTAGGAATTAAAGTGAAAAAGAACAGATAGAAAAGGAGTAATAAAAAAATCTTTGAACTTTTCCATTGATTTCGATCTGAATACAATATTCGTTATAAAATTAGTCAACGAAAGCAACATGAGTACTTCATCAAGAGGTGAACGATGCCCCAGTGATTAGTTTCATTAACAGATAGCCTGATGATAATCTTAGTATTTCTGAAGAAATGTAGTAACTATTAGTGCTACAGAGAACTAACGCACTTTCATCGCTACGAGTAATCTTTATCCGATTTTTAAAATGAGACATGAGACTATTGTTGTGGGTACAGCAACACATTCATAGTGTAGAATAGTGATACAAACTAATTCGGTGAATTAAAACAGCTTAATTTCTTAACGCATAGATATTACTCTGATTAAGTTAAACAAATTATTTCAGACAAAAGATCTGATGCAATCTGAGCAAGAACAAATACCAAGAAAACAGGTAGACTATTCAGAAATTCAAAAACCTATCTATACACATTTAGTTGGGCATTTCTATGCCTATGAAGTAGTTACACTGATTATGATGCAAATAGGTTTTTTAGAAATTGCGAGCCAATTTGTAACGTCTTGACAACCGTATAAACCATCTTTAATGTACAGCAATACACAGAAAGAAATGAAAGACAAAAGGATGAAAATTTTGGAATGCTGTGGAACATAAGAATTGGTAAAAGAATGTTATTTTCAAGTGGGATGAAGATATCGAATGAATAAAACCAAGTCAGTACAAGGGACTACACGTCTTTAACCACAGTTTCCAACAGTAGTCTAGTCATACAAAATAATGCAAGGGATGTATTTCCTTAGTGATTATTTTAGTATTTAACGATACCAAAGAGTCCTATTTTGTCTAAACCTAACTACTCTTTGCTTCGTAGGGTGTTGTTAAAAGGTGGCACGTGGAAAGTGTACGAAATTCGGTCATCCCTAAAGTCAGAATTAGAATTTAAAATGAAAGACAAAAGCGGAAAACGAAAACTGAACGAACCAGATGACCTTCAAACAAATGTGGCGCGTGTTGAGTGAGCAATTCATTAACCAACATCTAATATGCCTTTTCACAAGCCAATATTAACGAAGTTCTTTCGATACCTACTCCAACTGTAAAGTAACACTTCTGAATCTTTAAAGGTCTTCCACTTGGTTTGCCCTGCTAGTCACATGCCCTAATGTTAGTAGTTGTATGGGTAGTTGGTAAATACAGTGGGGCAGCATCGTTCAGTGTTACTCATTTTACTCGTTAGTCGCTTGGCGAAATCGGAGAGTACGACATAAAGCTATTGTTTGGAAGTGCATAACTTTGAAGAAAAATTTGGAGAGGGAGCGAACATAAAGGAAAGCATTATTAAGAATGGGAATGAGTGAATGAACGCATAAAGAAGGTGGAAGTATGGAACAGTAATGATTAGGAAGGAATCAGAGGCATAGGTTTCAGGACCCGGTGGTACATTGCAATGTACGAATAAAAACATGGCGAAATCAGAGACCGTAGTAAGTCAGACAAGTTCAATCGTGGGTCTTGCCATCTGAGGAGGACAGTATGAAATACAACAATGTGGAGGTGTGTTGCTGGAGGCCTATGTTCCACTCGGGACAAATGGAATAATAACTAGAATCTTTGCTCTGTTTTCTTCATAATAAGCAAGATCCTTATCTTTGGTGGGATTCTGTGTAGCTACTCTCACTACTGTCTTTCTGCATCAATATTTCATTAGAGTTTTCGGGGCCCTGGTAAAATGAAAAAAGTCAAAGTGATTTTTTTAACGGACGGATTAATGGTGGCTATGAGTACACGACTACAATTTGGATAGGAAATTTACGGCATCCTGAAGCGAGGATACCATTATTCTTCATTCTCCACGTTCAGGGAAGTGCAGCGGCATATTCACACCCCACTCTATTCTCTGCCAAGATTTCAAACCAGGTACACGATTGTCAAAAAGCTTTCACTTCCTTGTCAGATGACCTTTTCCATGTCATTCAATAAACCTCTTATCAATCAGGGTTCCACTTCATCACTAGGTCGACGTCTTATACTATCCGAAGATTTTCCTGGTGTCCTTCCAATCTGTCTTCATTTCCTTCTAGAAATTTGTAAGCTACGAGTTCTTGGAAATTTTATTATTTACCAGAGTTCCTTGTTGCTCACTAATGAAATGAAAGTAATATACTAATGGTGAAAACAGGAGACCTAGCTCTTCTATTGCGAAACATATTATAGAGACAGGACATAAAATTGATGTTTACACATCACTTAAACCTATCCATAAAACGTGTTTGGGGCGTATCCTAAAGTTTCTGGAAGCCCTAGCTTGCAATTAGGAAGCTTCAATCACCTTTATGCGTTCAAAAACAATTCGTAATCACATTAAACCTTCCTTGGTAAATTTTGTTTTGATACAATAGCAGATGTACTATTACTTCTGTTATTTGGTTTAGTGGTCTCCATTGTTACTTTGACCTTGAATATGTCCTTTTAACTTGACCTAAGTCTATTTTCTCGCCTCTTACCTGTTTATTAATTTCATATATATTCCTATGACAAGTCCGTGGAGTGTGATCAGATTGTTTGAAATGTGTTGAGCAAATACATTACACGATTCAGACAAATTACGTCTTCTTATTGCTTTATCTAAAAACAATCCAGAAAAAGTATCATGAACTCAACATTTTAATTATAATATTCATGATCACGACGGTGAAACAATTAACAAGCAAAAAAAGACAGAGGAGAAAAGTTTTTATTTTTTATTTCTTATTTTTTTATTTATTTTTGGTTACAGCTTGATTCCACACTGTACTTTTGGTAGATGTATGGAATTTTCAGCATGGATATCGGTAGCCCAAATTTTACAGGCCGACCATAGATATCGGGTGTGAGTCGGCAGGTTATCGAACCCCGGACCATGTGCATGGTCGGCGGGAGTCCTAACCACTGTGCTACCGACGCATGATCAACTCAGAGGCTGTATTTGGGATTCGAACAATTATAGCATTGGCGATGCAGTATCGATGCTAGGTTCAAATTAGAGTGTTTTTGTTTCACACGGAGACTTACTTTATAGACTCTAATTTCACAGCCTATTGAAATCGAAAGTGTCTTTTGGCTTGCTCGTTCAGTGGCGAAGGTTAATTACTTGGGAGTCAGTGTCATACTCGGCTTGACTCAGGTGTTTGCTTAACTCCTCATGGTTATTAGCCTGGATATCTCATTATTCACTCCTTAAGCATGTTGGTTATTCTGTAGATGTAAAGACGAGCGTTCGTGCTATTAAGCACTCGGCTGCGTTGCATTTGGTGGTTCGTGTGCCACTCTTAGTGCAGTACAAGTCACTGCCGGACACCGCTTATCCAGAAATACATTTCGTATTTTGAACAGTTAGACTATTGTTCTTATTTGGCTGCTCAACTCTTTTCTGACTACACAGAAGAAGTGCACTTAGGGATGGTATATTGTACACATGTACTACCGCATTATCCTACTTTTCGCGCGTATAATTGTCCCTCATTTAAAGGAGTTATCATATAACTGACTAGTTAGTATCTAAAATCTTTTAAATGGCTGGCCGACGTGGACGGGCATTATTGAAGCTGTACGTGTAGTTACTTTAATTTTGCTTTTAGGATACCTAGTGTTGAAAATTCATGCGTATCTACAAGTAGGAGTAAACTTCATGACGTCTGACTGAGCGGTGTGTTTTTAAGATGTACCAGTGTCATTCGCATCATTGTTGTACAGCTGTACCTATAACGGGTCACCAAATGCCAAGGTTACATGTAGACTGCTCAGCAAATCTCCTGTCCTCTCAAACTGCATGTACACCCTGGCTAATAATTGCTCTTTGGGTCATGACTTGTTACGGATTTTTGGGGTAGGCCTGGTGTTTCCTGTATAGGTTTTTCTGGGACATTCTCCTATTTCCACACACTTTGGTACTGTTTTCGACAGTCAGGTATGGGATTTGAACCGATCCCTTCCCTGGAACTCCTAACTTGTAGCGTGCCTTCCCGTAGTTCTTGGGGAGGCGTTCTGTGCTTCATTCTGATTAACTTGCTTCTAAGACATTTGCCAGTTTTGTAAAAGGCATTGGCGGTTCTTCTTACACTGTATGCCACGTCTAGTACTGCACCTTCAAACCTAAAGTTGTACCTTAGTGTGCCATTTTGCACTTTGTGTTAATTAGACCATTATTTGGTTTACTGGACTGCTGCACACTTCCTGTTCGAAGGCACACTTTTGCTAACTTCGCATCATTTCGTTTTCAGGGACTGTATTTCTGCTATTTGGACGCCGGAAAACCTGACATCTGAAGGTTTGTTCCTTGTCTATCTGATACCTCTTTCAAGTAGGACAATAAATCTTACAGTTCATCAACATTCTGTTTTCAATGTAAATATAATTAAAGTAGTTTTGTTTTGGATTTGTTTGAAGACTCTTTGGAACCAACTACTATCTGAAATTAGATGTTGTGAAAAACCCGATGGGTTCAAACGGAGCCTAGAAAGACACATTAACATGTCCAACCCAGCTTGTCTAAAAGACCACAAATGTCGGTTAAATGGTAAATGAAAATCGGTCCAGTCTTCAGCTTAGTCAGTTGCACACAACTCGACTCTACTACTTACGCAGCGAACGTTTAACTAATTCACTGATTTTCCTTTCTGCATAGTCCTCAATAAGTTATGTTAATATAAGTATTTCTAGAAACAATTATATTAGCAACCACACCTTTTGATATTTTACATATGCATATACAGTTAATAATACAATGCTATTTTTGTGTCGAAATGACTTTACTCAGCCAATAACCACCTTTTCTCATATACTTTTCTAAAACGTATAATTTTTTATAATATTTCGCAGTAATTCTAACATTATATAAGTTGAAGGGTTACTTCGCAATGTCTAATGCGTACGTATGAAAATCGGTCATGAAAATTTAGCATAACCAGCTCTGTTAACCGGCTGTTTTCTTCAGGATCATTTTATCACTAACTGTTCCTCTACACAGTTTACTCTGCTAAATAGACTACAACTTAGTTGCTGTAATACTAGCTACTTCTATACTTTATGCTTCTTAAACGCAATTTCCTAGGCGTTTGTAAAAATACTTGTATGCATGTATGCAGGTATAAAGATGATACTGCTAAGAATGTCCTCAAGTATCGATGTATCTGCTGACCTTATGGGAAGCGCTTGTCATGAAAGCTATTAATGTGCAGCATACTATATGACTGGGATGGGCTTAAAGCAATGCAATACTGCAACTACAGTTTGCAAAAAATTCTCAGAGCTTAACATCAAAAAAGGAGGGAGGGTGGCGCATGCTGATCAGCAGATATGGTAGTGGTTACAATTGTGAATCGCTCCAATCTGTAGGACAGCAACATGCATTTTTTGACAGCTCGAGAATTAAACATTAGTCTGGACTCTCAAAAAATAATCATGAGGGTTGTACAGATCTAAATTATACTTAAAAAGTGCCTTTGCTCCTACCATTTAAAAGACTGTTCAGGTTCTTGTCAAGATGCTACCTGTTGGGCCCTACAGAAATTCGAGAGGCATCTTACAGGTCAGCTTGTTCTACGGCTTCTAATTTTCCAGATCACTGAATTCAATCCTCACTTAAATATCACTTACCTACCTCACAATAATCTTTTTATTTAGGCACTATTATACTCTATCTCATCTTGACTACCTAGGCCTTTATTGAAGATAAAACTTGCTCGTTGTTCATATTTGTTGCTTGCTCTAAGTCTGGTTACTTTGATTAAGAACACAACAACACCAATTTTGAACGAAGTTATATCTTCATCGAAAACATCATATTTTCCATGCTTAGACCAATATGGTTAGCATTAAACATTGCAAATGTATACTATCATTTCAAGTACTATATAGCTTCTTCTTCTTGTATTATCTTGTAAATATACTTCCAATAATGTATTATTCATGATTGCATTTTATACCATTTTGCAGCTGCGCAGAATTTTCTTCTCTTCCTGAAATAGCGTTCAATCATGTGGCGGTAAAGCACTCACATAGATATACGCTGTCCATTGGTTGGCCATAAGTATCAGCAGGAAACGGAACTATGTTTGGGTTGTCGCTCAACTTTGATGGTGACCTTAGCAAATGGTTTACAATTTAACATTTATAAGAACCTGCTCTGATTGCTTGTACAACAATTGAACAATTCAAACTTTTGAAAAAATATTAATTTATGATACTTCGGAATTGTAATTTATAACATTACTGATCGTGCCTGTAAAAATGGCATGCATTTCTTGTAAAATTACCCTTTTATACAAAATATAAATTATCATTATATGATAAGTTATTTCCAGGCTCTGGTAAGTTGGAGTCTTGTGTGGGAGTTCTTATTTGGCCTATGTCTATGCAAGCATCGAATGTGATTAATAATTGTGTGTGCACTTCATTGTGTCTGTTTTCCTCCCGGTTGGGATTCGGCGCTAGCGGTATGGGTTCAGAAGAGTTAAGATCCACATCAGTTGTTTGGTCAGAGCTGATATGACTGTGGCGGATAAAAAATTATTGGTGCCTTGTAATGCCCATAACTTATGACACTGCCTGATATTTGGAGATATTCCATGTGTCGTTACATGGGGTCTCTTAATAATTAATAATTATATTTATTCCTGTTTATGAAGGAACATACCAATTGCACAGGCATGGATAATTTGTTATAAAAATTACACATATTTTGATGTATGGGGAATTTACAGTTTGGTTGTTCTTTCTGACATTAGAGTCAGTCGTAACAGTCTGCTAAATAGTCTGTTTGTGTAACACATAAAGAGATATAGAAATATTCTCTTCGCATGGACAAAACCCAGACATCAGATGAATGTAATACAAATGTCTGGGAAGTATAAAGTTCGAAATCAATTCTCCTATATGACTTTGTTTTGAACAGCATCCATGACTTAACGTTTATTGATGTATTATGTTGAGATCAGTGATATATTTATTCCATTTTTTAGCAGTTTTATCATAGTTTTATAACAGGAAAGAAATTTGATCGTGGATGCGAAGACTAGACAAGGTTATGTTGGATTGTTTTACTGCATCAAATGGGGCTGAGGTCGATTCCAGAATTCTCCATTGGCGCCATTTGTGACTGCATGGCGGAATGTACACGTAAGTTGAGTAGGACATTGAAAACTGCTTGATAACCAGTTGCTTTTTTAATTCACATCATGAATACTCATTGTGCAGAATGTTTACCAGCGTCTTCAAATAGTAGCATGGGATCGTTGATGGAATATCAGTGGTTATGAGTCCAGCTTCATATCAGTTTAAATGTAGGGTGTTTTGACCTCGACCAAAAGGTGAATAGAAGAGAAGGAGCAGCAGCAGAATACTAGAAAGAGAAAGTATTTGAACGTGAAAAGAACATTAATGTTATATACATATATAAATGTGGGTCGATACCCACATTTTATATTCGTTGTACATTGTATTTTAGCAAACATGCATATTTATTTCCACTTAGTCTTTTTATGCATCTATGCGACCAGTTTATTTATAGTTTTTAGAGTACTAATGGTACTTAAACGTGTTTTTTAGACTCTGTAGTAAACTAATAATTGATTCGTTCTAGGAATAAATAGTTTATTAATATAATCAGTAGAGTGGAAAATCTGTACAGAGAGCGTTTGAAACTCATAACCGAAGAACTAGTTCTAACATCTAGAGGCAGGCTATTCCATATTTTAGAATACATCACTGTGAAGAAGTTTTCGCGGAGTGTTGACTTAACGGCTTGAGTTGTCACTGTGCAAGTTTGGTTACGCAGATCGTAAGAGCCTTCCTGTGCGAATTGTATGTCCCTGTTGCGTGAGAGTGATATTTTGTGAAGGACCTTAAAGAAGAATATTGTGTTTATAATAAGTCGTCTTGTCCAGAGTTGGTCGGGTTTTAGAATCACACACCGTGAGATGTAGTCCTTCTTACAGTCGTAGCCAAGTAGCTTGGAGGTGAAATATCGGTGGATACTTTCCATCCTTACCTTGTCACGTGTGCGAGTGCTGCTTATAATAAATGGACAGTATTCTAGTAGTGGTCTCACACAGGTTTTGTACAGAATTAGCTTGGCTTCATTGTCGTGAAAGTTCCTGAATATGCGCCTTAAGAGCATCCTCGACTTTCGAGTCTGTGATGCAACTTGGTCAGAAAATGTTAGGTCACTAGAGTACCTGAGGCCTAAGTCAACAACACCTCGGAATCTGGTTAGTTTAGCAGATTGAAGCGTTAATTTCAAGTTAGTTGAGGGTGTGCCGAAGCACATCCAACCACATTTTGTAAGGTTAAATTGTAGATGCCATAAAGACGACCAAGCGGTCACTTTATCTGATTCTTTCTGCACTGCCTTCTCGAAGTACCCTAGGTCGTCACATTGGAGTGTATAAGGTCATCTGCAAAGATGAATGGTTTCCCATGTGAGAAGCAAGCGCATATGTCATTGATATATTGTGTAAATAGAAGGGGCCCAATGACACTACCTTGTACTACACCAGAAGTGATTGGGCTAGGTTTGGAAGTTACAGACCCGAGTTTAACTATTTGGGGCCTTTTGTTAAGGAATGATTTTAGCCATCCTAATAGTGGTCGCGTATTCCTAAGGAGTTCAGCTTATGTATTAGCAGTAAATGGTCGACACGGTCAAATGCCTTATAAATGTCAAAGTAGATGACAAGTACTAGTTGCCGTTTGTCACGACTGCTGGTCACAAAGTTAAAGAAGTCTAGGTGGCATGTTAAACGAGACCTGGATTTTCGGAATCCATGTTGGTTAGAACTTACATAGTTGCAGCTAAGCATATGTTTGATTAGGTTATCTTTAACTAGTCTCTCCATAATTCTAGATTCGATAGGTGTGATATTGATCGACCTGTAGTTACTGACTTCTGTTTTCTAGCCAGATTTGTGTTTAGGCGTAATAAATGTTGTTTTCCATATATCAGGGTAAGTTTAAGTTTCTAAGGACGTTGTGAAGATTTTAAGCAGTAGTAGAGGAATGTCAGGGCCACCAAATTTGTGAAAATAGGATGATATACCGTCAGTTGAGCTTTTGAGAGTTCTTGTAGTTTGTTTAATGTTAGCATAAGTAAATTCAACAGTACTGATTTGGTTTGGTGTGAGTGGAGATGAAGGTTGTGTCATATTTGTAACAGGGTGCACATCGAGTAACTGGACTGAGGGCTTAAGGTAGTTACCTGCAAAAGTTTTGTTGAATAATTCACACATATCTGCAGCATTAGTGCATAGCCCACTTTTGTCTATGAGGAGAGAAATGCTGTGAATTTTGCTGTTGATTCGCTTCTTTAGGATTTCTATGTGTGCATACACTCTAGCAGGACTGGCTACTGCGATGCGTTCTTCGTTTCTCATACGGAAACCTCGAGCTTGTGAGATGGAGCTAAGGGTGTTAAGTATTAAACCTAGTGTGCCGAAATCGTGGTGTTTGAAGTAACTTGTTGAGAGTCTCTTCAGTTCCGTGCTATCCTTTGGTTTTATGAATGGTTTTCTATGTGGGCAAAACCTTTGGTGTTTGGGGTGGGATGACAGCATCTAAGCATGTGTTGGAGTTATGGTAGAAGATTCCCAGAGCTCTCGAGAGGTTATCAGTATAGAAGTACTCTCTCCATTCTGAGGATCTTAACATTGATTTCATCTAAAGTTCAGTTCGCCTTACTATAGTTCCTGTATGTTATTTGTTGTAAAGTAGGGGTAGGGGCTGTATTGCTGCTTGGTGGAAGTGGCAGTGCACACAGCACTCTTTTGTGGTCACTCTCTGAAAACTCAGAACCTACTAGGGTTGATAGGGGACTTATATTGTGGCGGAAGATTAAGCCTAGTACGTTATTACCTCTTGTAGAGGTTGTGACATTCTGTTCCCAGCCAAGTATATCCAGTGTGCCTAAGAACTTATCAAATTTAGTTGGGCCTGTGGGTATATCCCAGTTGATTTCTGGTAAGTTGAAGTCTACATATAGGATCTTATGATCGTAGTGTAAGGTGGATAATTGCTCCAGAGTATTGATAAGTTGGGTCTCGTAATCACTAAATGTACCAGGTGCTCTGTAGGTGCATCCAATTAATACTATTGCGTTATTTAAGTGTAAGTTAACCCATAGAGTCTCAGACATGTTAAGCGTACTGCTTTCTAGTTGTGATACAGTAAGTGCATTCAGAAAGTACATGCGGAAACCCCCTCCCTTTCCACCTTCCCTGACACACCGAAAGTGTGTGTAGTTATCTAAGCTTATCTCTTCATCCAGTATGTTCGAATTACACCAGGATTCAGTGATGACAATTATAGGGGGTTTGTATATTACTGTGGGTGCTCTGAGCACCGGTAGTTTATTAAGAACAGATCTAGCATTTATGAGGATCGGGTAAAGATGAGATTTGAAGTAGCATTTGAAGTATTTAAGTTCGTTAATCAGCCCCGAATTTGGTTCAGCACCCAGTAGTACTGTTTGACATGACGACCCTATGTTAAGAGGAGTTTCAACAATATGCTCATCTATGTCTATCGAGTTGGTGTATGCTGTTTTCGGTGAAGAATTAGGCGTTGGAGTACGGGATTTGCTATAGGCTAAGGCATTTTTATTTTTAATTAGGCCAGAAACATGGGTAGGGATCTTTGTTTGACCTATCCTTGTGCAAGTATCAAGTGTGCTTAATGGATGCGGGTGCACCAGACAGTTCCAGTTTTTTACAAGGAGGGGACCAGCGCTAGTGGTTTAGGAGTGTTAACATCTCTACCAGCTGTTTCTTCTAACGCTGACAGGGACGCAGGGGATAAAAAATGATTGGAACTTTGTGATGGCCATGGTTCATTATTCCATCTATTGTTTAATACTAGTTGTATCTTTGTACGGGTTTCGTGTGTATTGCTTTGTGGGTTAGTTTCCAGCAGACTTGTACCATGTATCCAATCAAAATTTATTTGTGTGCCATACTGTGAATACCCTGAGTTGTTGGTGGTCGAGTTCTGACTATTGCCACTTGTACTATTGAGGGTGGTATTGTTGTGACGTTGGTTATCAGTGTGTGCCATGATGCTATTTGCGTCGGTGGCATAGCGGTTGGGACGCTCGCCGACCCTGCACATGATCCGGAGTTCGATCCCCGGCCACAGACGCACTGCTGTACCTCGCTAAGTCAGAAATAATGCTGGTGAAGAGGTAAGGTTGGGCATGAGGCTAGCAACCCCATCCTGTGAAGTAAACATTGCTACAGAAACTTCAAGCCACAAGCTTGAAGCCCTATGTTCCACTGGGAACGTCAAGGAAAAAATGGTGCTATTTCGCACGTGAGTGCTAATACTATTGGGAAGCGTGGGCTTATATATACTGCTGCCATTGTTGTTGTTGGCATGATTTGGGGTCATATTTTCCTTTTTTACCAATCGAGTTATGGCTAGGAGAGGATGGTGTCGACTTTCGGGGTTCTTTGACTTTTTTCTGGGATTATTTGGTAGCATGTCTAAATCTACGTTGATAGGTGGTATGGTTGTATTAGTTATTTGATCACAATTTAGTGGACTTTCGGCTGGTTTTTCACTCTGAGGGGATAATTCTGTGGAGTTTGAGAGGGGTGGTGCGGTGGGTTCTACGGTGTCTCTCAAAGGATTGGGTAAAATGGCTGCTTGCAATGTTCTATTATTTATTCCATAATTAGGCTTAGTGTGATAATTTTATGCGCGCCTTTCTATGGCCATCTTGTCCACCGCAACATTTTTTAGTTTGTATTTTCTGGCTTGCGGTAGGGTGTGTTGGGAGTGGATGAATTTTCTGTCCTCTGCCGGTGTCTCGAACTGAAAACGAATAGGACAACACTTTTCATGTTGACTCTTCTTCAGCCTGTAGCACTTAGTCTTGGAGTTGGGCATTTTCACCTCACTAAGTAGGATGCGCTGTACCCTTTTTAGTGCCTCATTGTCCGGAACGTTGTAGACAATAGCATTTAGTTTAGCATCGAGTCGTTTTGTTACTTCTGTAGTAACAAAGTTAATTAGGTTATCCACCTTAGATATCGATTCATTGTCAAGTTTGTTAAGGTTTACAATTTTCATGAGGATAGTTAGAGGTGTCAGTTCACAGACCTGCGATCTGATATCACTGATCTGGTCTGATAATTTGGATATTTTGGTATTGGTTTCAGAAATTCCAGGACTTACTGATTTAATGTTTTTTATTTCTCTTAACTCGGCCTTAAGTTCTACTACAGACATCTTTAGAAGTTCTATTTCTGAAGATAGTGCTGAAACAGAGCTTGAAGGCTGGAGTATTCTGGTAAGTACACAAGGTGTAGGGAGGGTTTTTGTGTGAGCAGAGGGTACTGAATTTTTAGGAGTAGTGCTAATACTAGCTGTTAATACAGTCTCATTTTTAATTCCAGCTTGAGACTTACGGCATACAAATGAGTTATGTGGCTCACTATAACCGTTTGTGGGGAGTGTGTTGCTTGATGTAGCAATCAAGGACGTAAAATAAGTCATCAGATTTACAGGGGATTGAGTTCGTTGCTTTTTACTTTGATAAGGCTCGTCGGCCATGCACATGGTCCGGGTTCGATCCCCTGCCGACGCACGCCCGATGTCTATGGTCGGCCTGCAAAATTTGGGCTACCGATATCCATGCTGAAAATTCCATACTTGAACTGAACATACGGTATGGCATCAAGCTTTAATAAAAAATAAAAATATTTGATGTGAGAGTTAATGGTTACAGGTATGGAAGTAGTATGGTACTTGTGTAAGGATTACAACAAGATAAATTTTATGTAACGAATCATGCAAAAATGTAACGCAGACGTTGAACGTACCGAACATTGTGTGTGTTGTTGCACTGTTGTTTAATTCCCAGGATACCTGTTCTATATATTCTGTCAGTTGGTTTGTTCGTCATAATTTGAAGACTCAGAGTTATTTTGGTTAAGTTTTGAGAGCAGCCCCATATAACATTTAGAGTTGTCATGTTGCTAAGCCAGTAATTAGTGTGTCCGTTAGCGCGGCTTGGCACATTATGTGAGTATGTCTGACTTATTCGTGATGAGTCTGGTCTTACTTCTGCTGTTAGTGTGGTTTTCAGTATAATTTTGTGTCTAATTTCCCTTCCAGAGTGAATTCTTCGCAAATTAAGTGGATTTTTCCCCACGAGTGGTGTATTTCGACGTGACTGATTGCTAAATTCCTGTTCAACTCTTGCGTCATGGCAAAGAGAGGACAGTGTAGACTTTCGGGCCACAATCTTCTGTCTTAGGTTTATCCAGAGACGTATCTAAACTCACGGTAATGGGTGGAGTGGCAACACCAAGAGAGGGATTATAATCCACTGGCCCTCTGGCTGGTTTCGTGTTTTGTGGAGCTAATTTCATGAGGCTTGAGAAGGGGGGTACTATGAGTTTTACCATTTCAAAAGTGGGTATACCTGTTTTGGTGACCTGTAGTGTTTTATCCTTCTCACCATCAGTTTTGGTGAGGTGATTGTAAGAAAGGCTTTCAGTCACTGTCTTATCTGCCTCAGCCTTTATTTGTTCGTAGCTCGTATCCCGTTATAGGATATGTCATGAATTGGTGAACTTCTCAGCTTGTCTGTGTTTTCAGCTGAAGGCGTATGGAGCAGCATTGGTCGTGCTGACTCTTCCAGCCTGTAGCACTCTGTTTAAGAGTTGGCCGTCCGTCGCACAGCGGTAGAATGCTCGCCAGCCATGCAGGTTGTCCGGGGTTCGATCCCCGGCCGGCAAAATCCTTTAACTCGTTAAGCCAGCAATAGGACTTGTAAAGAGGAAACGTTGGATATGAGGCCATCCAGTAAAAATAAACACCACTACTATCGAAATTTCAATCCTCTACACTGAAGCCCTTTGTACCACTTGGAACGTAAAGGAATAAAATAAAATAATACATCAGATTCCCTGAACTTTTTAACCTCTCATTATCCGGTACACTGTAAACTATCACACTTAATCTTGCATCCACTCTTTTGATGGCCTCTGTTGTGATGAAGTTTATCAGGATAGCTACCTTGATTACTGATTCTGTGACAGGGTTTATTTTTCTAGTCAGGATGCTGAGAAGTGTAAGTTCATGGGCCTTTGGTTTTATTACACTTTCTTTGCTGAAAGTTGAGATACGCTGGTCATATATTTTGAACATCCAGCATTCTTAGCCTTACTACATTTTATTTCCCGTATCTCAGTCTACAGACCTTCTGTAGACAGCTTTGGTTGTTCTATTTCTGAAGTAAACGATGGAGCTGAACTTGGTGTCTGAGGTTTTGTGGCACGTACATGAGGTGTAGTGAAGAGGTCTATTTCAGAACCAGGTGCTGGGTTTGTAGGAGCGATTCCACTACTAGGTGTCAGCATATTTCTGCTGTCAGTTACAGTCACGATAGTTGGCATTGACACGGCGACTCGACGCATTTCGCATATTGGCGAGCTATGTGACTCAGTGCCTTATTTCGTGGGAGGTGCGTGCTTGTTGTAGCAAGCAGTTATGTGCTATCAGCCATCAGGTTAAAAGGTGACTTAGTTTGTAGCTTTGTTATTTGATTTTCCGTAACTAATTAGTGAATTAGTTAGTGGTCACAGGTATGGAACTAAAGAAATATTTGTGCGAGTTTTAAAAACAAGACAGATAATACATATCGAACCACGCAGATATTGAGCGTACGCATCGTTCTAAAAACCAACTATAATTTGGTCAACTCTAAGTAGGTATAAAACACATACAAGAACGTGTAGTTCCTACTTAGTTATTCATTTTTGTCTCTGTTTATTCCTAGTCAGCAATCGCTTGCTTATACTTTACTATAACTGGAGTTGAAATGGAATAGAAAGTAGTAGTGTGAAAATGGCTAGATATGAGAGACAGAGAAATCACTAATTATCTTCAAAGTTCACTGTTTCTAACTTTATGTTGTTTAAACTTTCATAAGAGATATAAAATGGTTGATGTGGTAGCGCACCTTAGGGTAAGTGGTGGCACGGACTAAGTAAAGGATTAAAATCCTTCGGAATAATTCTCAGCGGGAAACTTACGTTGCAGAGGCCCAAACATGCAGAAATGAAGGGAGAGGCGGCGTCTCACAGTAAGAAAACAAGGAGTACGCGGATTTGGCTATAAATCGCAGATGAAGACTGGACTGAGTTGCATTAGAGTGATGTATCTGAAGGGTTACCGGGTATTAAAGTCGTTGTACTGTATTTCCTTCCTTCCTTAGAAATGGATTACGTCAACAGACCCTCATAATCTTCGGTTGATGCACTGCAGATTAGCGAGGGGCAAATAATGTAAAATATGTAGATCCACAGTTTCCTGTACCAATTTCTGTGTCAAGAGTATGCGATTTTCATTAAATTCTGGGTCCCAAGTTGTACCATTGTAGCGAGATAATAGAAAAGGACTTCAAGAGTTGGGACAATATTTCTGGGTAAAGGTTGTGTGGAGGCAAAGTTCGTCACAAAGAACGAAAATCTCCACGGAATGCGACGTTAAGGAAAGAAAGTGAGAGTCAAGTGTGATAAAAAGCGTGTGCTCAGGATATACCAAACGTTGAAAAGCCCTAACCTAACCAGCGGTATTTTTTAGTTTTAATTGTCTGCGTTACTGCCACGTCTTCAATACTTTCCTTACTGCAGTTGCATAGGATTCGCCCTATATTCTCTGCCTTCATAGGTAAACCAGGACATGGGTAATTGTTTTACAGGTAAACGATTATATTCTGTTACAGAATCCAGAAACTGATCCTTATTTCCACTTACATTTAAAGTTACAACTCAACATACGTTCCCTTAGATGGCTAATTATGGGGCCTGTGAAAGTACTTCTTTTATTTTGTTTAGCTTATCAAGTTCTTGTGCTTGTTTTACCTGCTCGTGAGATTATAAGAAATGATTGTGGGCCCCAAATAACAACACCACTCGCGAATATACGCTGACACTCTCAACGTGTTTCACTGATTCTTTGCTTGGTGCAGACAGCGGAGTAGTTCTTCCACCTGTGATGAAATTTTGTTCTTCGTTAAACCAGTTTCACGCCTCCTATTGTTTAGATTCGTATCTTGAAACAACAACTTTCATAAGAAAGCGAAATCAAGGCCTCTAACGTTGGCTACGTAAGGGGTGTCTAGTAAATGTATGTAAGAGGATAGACATACAGTTAACTCTCAAACAATGAACAAGCGTTTCTCAACTCAACCGCGTAATATTGACAGACGAACGGTGATTTAATGATAGTGAGACAAACACAAATAGCTTTGTAGGCACTGTGCCTTTTCTTTTGTGAGTTTCCTTTTGCCTACTGAAATTTTTCATACGGTAAGTAACCTTCTATGTATAAGGTCAGGTCTCCTGGACACTGGTTTGCTAAATCTTACGGTTAGGTGAAATAATATGGATGCCCTATTATTGTATGACCTCAGAGATTCGCCAAGGAAGTGAACGGTATTTATAGTACTTTTTAGCATGAAACGTGTAAAGAGGGTTATTCACATAAAGTATAAGTCTGTTCATGGAACCTTAGTTTGTGTTAAAACTTGAGTGAATAAGTTTCCCACAGAACTTCATAAGTTTTAATTGTCAGTATAGAGGATCCGTCCGGTGATTTATTTCTGATGATAAGGTACAGTAATAACTTCAATATAGACAACTACAAAACGTCTGGGCTTGTTGTTCGTCATGGAAAGCGTAGCAGTATTTCGTCGAACTTGGTTGTTTCTGCTCCGGTTAAGCCTCCGCCTATAGTACAAATAGATTTCTCATTCCCACTGCGACTTTCCGAAAACTGATTCCTTGTGGAATACTTTTAAATAGCTTGACCAGATCTAGAAACATTTCTCGAGATGGGCTACGCTCATTGGAGAATGCTATTCTGTAGTTCTGGAACCTTCTGCACCTCGTGCATGGTATGATTAGACCAGCAACGACATGTTCTTACGTTTATTGGCACTAATTGTGGGCAACATTGA
>OX235272.1:106604062-106642300 GCA_944472155.2 Trichobilharzia szidati
CCTGTGTACTGTCTTCTCTTGCTTTGTGTGGTACATGGAGTGTGGCAACTCGAACTGCTGCACATCTGTGGAAAGTTTTATGTTGAAACCAGTCAGTTATTCAGGAGGCAACTATATTAGATTTCAACCATTCGGATTTGTCTTGTCACTGCGGAAACATTTCGTTGAAATAAAATAAGGAGACAATAAGGCTATCTGGCAGAAGAAAACTCCAACAAAATGCAGTCAACTGAACATGCTGTATCCAAATATGGAAACAATATTCGGATTTTCTGCTGCCGTCGTTGTAGGATGATTCTAAAGGACTATTCTAAACGAACTTTTAGTTTAAGAATAAACAGAGCAGCAGTCGAAAGTTGAATATCTCTCCAATTTTAACAGACGGTATTGACTTAAACATATGGTTTTCAGCCGATAGCTTGCGGGCTTAGAATTCCGGCCACTCCCTACAGCTCCTATTTGAGCCTGCGCGACCAGGTAGTATCAATATCCTTTACACACTAGGTCTGGTTCATAGCATGGTACAAATAGAATCTGTTCCGGACAATTGAGTATTTGCTAACTACCTGATCAGTTGGCTTTGAATACGACTGAAAATATTTCTTGTGACTTAATAAATACTCATAATCCACAACGGGAAACTCACAGAATCCTTCAAAGGCAAGACGGGAGTAAGAAAAGGCTGCCTACTATCTCCAATGATTTTCCTAATTGCAGTAGATTAGATAATGCGACAGACAGCGGGCCGGGCAACGAGGAGACATGCATAAAATACACCCACACAAAAAACTTGGAGGATCTGGACTTCACCGATGATATATGTCTCACTTCCCACAAACTGGAAAATATACAAGTGAAAAGCAACAAGTTGACGATAGAAGAAGCATCAAAGATAGGACTTCAGGTGAACATAGAAAAAACAGAGGTAGGTGATGAAGATTCCTGGTCAACAGCAACAGCAACAATAGACAACAATCAGCATAAATGAGAGGAGTCTGAGAGAAGCAACCTCCTTCACATGCCTACCTGGGAAGCATCGTTCCAACTATAGGCGAACAGAGCAGATCAGGATGTCAAAGCGAAGATCAGGAAAGCGAGGCAAGCTTTCGTTACTCTCAAGTCCTGTGTGGAGATCAACAGCACTCAGCATGAAAAATAAGATTCAAATTTTCAACCCCAATGTGAAGTCAGTGCTACTTACCATAGGGATCAGAGACTTGGCGCCACCTCTCGAAGGTCACTTCGAAAAAACTACAGACCTTCATCAACAGCTGTCTACGCTCAACACTACTCAAGATCAGATGGCCTGCCAGAAAACATCTGCAACAGAGATCTCTGGCAATGAGCAGACCAACCCAGCAGGAACCAATTGTGCAACAAATATGCAGGAAGAAATGGAGGTAGATTCAAGGCCATACTCTGAGGAAACAAACCATCAAATGAATGGTATCACACACCAGACCATTGCTCGAGTGGAATCCGAATGGGAAGTGGCGAGTTAGTTGGACGTCAGTACGAGGGTGACATGGAGGAGGAGGAGGTCATGTGAAGGGGAGATGAAAGCATGGGGGCAGACGTGGAGCCAGGTGATGAAAACGTTGGCGGAGAACCGAACACAATGGAGACGTGCATGGCTGAAGCCCTATGTTCCTCTAGGAACTAAATGAAACAATAATCATACATAATTCGCCAACCATTTAGTGAAGACACAAAATGTGCATTGTATATACCTTGATGACAAATAGCTTAAAACAGCATCAACAAATCCATCCTTACATATTTTAGAATAGAAATGATGATGATGACATCAGTATGAGCATTGAACAAGAAGAAGAAGAAAAAGAAAAAAATCACAAACTTTTTAGTACGAATTGCTTGATTTGATTATGCATCATATTTAGATTTTCCACTTTACTCCTAGTTTCCAGCTCAGGGAATTCGAACAATTCCTGTAGGTGTAAGAAAGCGAATAAGTAGAAGACATATGTACAGCAGGTTACAAAAATAAGGCGACTTTTAAAAAAAAAATTTTCATAAAAAACAAAACAAAATTTGACGCGCTATTTCCAACTGAAATTTTACGCGAACTGTATTTAAATAAAAATTTCGGTGGCTAAAAATTCAACCATTATCTAAAAATATCAATCGATAGCTCATTGATTGATATTTTTGATTGGGCGTGTGTACTGCTCAACAGTCCGCTCCGTCCTCCTTTATGGCTGTGAGACCTGGCCATTGAGAGCAGAAGACATGAAAAGATTAGCTGTCTTCGATCATAGGTGTCTGCGTTCTATCTCCCGTGTGAAGTGGTATGATAAGGTGAGCAATATTGAGGTTAGTCATATGTGGTCGAGTGCTAGGTAAGGAGGCGAAATCAGTCGACGAGACTGTGAAATTACATCGACTGAGATGGTTAGGACATGTGCTACGTATGCCTAGTCATCGCCTTCCTCGACCAACGGGCAATGTTAGCTGATATAGAGTCAGGCTGGAAAAGAGCTAGCGGCAGTCAAACGGAAACATGGCACCAGTCAATGAAATCTACAACAGTTAGTCTAAGCCACGTAGGAAGATGTAGACTTCCTGGTTCGGGTCCTCAGGACGGTAAAAACCAATGGTTGGAAACAATTGGTGACATGGCTCAAAATCGTTCTCAATGGCTAGCGCAGATGCATCCACTCCTTGTGACTTATGATTTCCAGTTAAACTGTTTTGATCTTCGTTATTACTATTCCTTTGTCTCACACCTCTGTTTACTGTCTCTAATATGCATTTCTCCTACTTTCTTCTCTTGCTTTGTGTGCTACATGGAGTGTGGTGACTTGAACTGCCGCACATATGTGCAAAGTTCTACGTCGAAAACCGACCGACCGACCGACCGATTTTTGATTGGATGATACTAGTCACAGTAACTAGTGTAATGTTTGTGTCTAGTCTCCTTTCATTTGCTGCAGATTGAATTCTATCAGTCAAGTTTGCAATGTAGGGGCCAACATGTCACTAGGTGGCTCGCCATCACGGTGCACTTTGAATTGTTGGCATTAGATGGTTGGAGGCAATCGGTCACAGGAAGTATTACAGGGACCAAGGTTTCGTGCTTGTTGGCATTCACCATCAGTCAGTAAGGCGTATCTGTAACCCCTCAAGGGATTCATGTCCCCTCTGAGATTCGAACCCAAATCACCTAGTGCCACTTGCAGTCAGAGACGTTACCACTGAGCAGTTATTCGGACTCATGATTGACCTTCTGTAGCTCATTGATACCTACTGTATGGATGCTCTGAAGCTGTGTTGAGAAGTTATGATCAGTGGGGTCCAGCCTGTCGGTTGGGTGCTCATTGAAAGCAGTGGGGTGAGCGTAGCGGTATATCACAAATTGACAAAGTCGGAATTCACAGGTCATATTAGTTTGTTTATTAGATGTATCACACAGTGAAACAGTATTATTTACTAGATGACGTTTCGAACAAAATTTATTTGTTGTTCATAATCATTTATATCTAATCAATTATAATCACACGACTTCGAAACTTGAGTTTTATAGTTTTCTTCGTTCTCTCCTATCTGTCATATGGGTAGTAGAATTTTCCAGATACCTGGCTGGACAGGTGTTGAATCATTCCTATTACACGTGTTTGCAGTTGATTTGATAAACAAAACTTCTGTTATCAATCTCTCCCTCCACCATTTTATATTAGATTTTAAAACTTTCATCCTATCACATTGTATAGTTGTGTGTAATTGCATGTGGTGTAGTGCTATATCTGAACTATTCTCTAGATTTCTTATCTTATTCGGGTCAACTAATCTAGATTTCGCTGCTAGGTATTTATGTTCGGTTAGTCTGACTGCCCCTGTTCTACTACTCTGACCTATGTATTTGACCTGACAATCATTGCAGGCAGTGTATTAGATAAACTAAATTGTTTTGTTTTAAATGCTTCACAGGATTGATCCTTTAACCGACAAAGCTTGTTTCTAATTGAGTTTGTGGGTTTGAATGCCAGCCACTTTTATTCCTGCCATGTTAAGAATTCTGTGTAAGGTTTCCGAGGTTCCTTCCTTGTATGGAATTATTACTGATGATTTAGATTCCTTATTGTTGGTGTTGTCTTGTGCACATTTGACTTGCATGTCGTCATTAATATTATTATCATTATTATTAACACTATCACTACTATCATTATTTATTTTATTTTTACATTTCCCTACATATTTTTTGACAGGTCATTGAACCTCAGCCCACGCAGCTGAATGGTCAACGAGATTGGTCACATAACCTCAAGGTCTCAGGTTCAATCTAGTCACTGAAGCTTTATTTATCGATTCAACACCGCACACGTGTAATCGGAATGACGCAACGCCGCCTACACCGGAGATATAGAAGTGGCAACAAATAACAACAAAGGGAAGTTAAAGAGACCCTAAGTTCCACTTAGAACACAGGGAATGCAAAAAAATAACTAATTAAATAAATAAATATTCAAAGTAATAATAATAATAATTTAAATTTCACCTACAAGATTAACTTGACCCATGAAAAAATCTTTAATTAATGGAGCTTTTGAAGTAGTCGCCACAGATGTCGATGGAGGTACTGAGATACTTTCAATCTCAGGAGGTAATTGTCTTGGCCAAACACGTTTAGGCTTTTCTTCTTCTGTACTGCTTAAATTTTCTTTACATTCAGTAGCGATTTGATTTGAAAACAAACGATGACATTTACTAGGTGTTTTGATAATTCTTGTAAAGATGTTAACACCATTATGTACAACTCGGTGAATTGAAAGGTTATTATAAATTCTGTAGGTGAACTAAAATAAAATATTTAAGAAAAAAAAACTGTATAGTAACACTAATGAGAATGCTACATAATTCGTAGTGTTTACAAATAAAGATATAGAAACTGGATTTTACGTAAAAGTTAAGCACGAAATCAAACGAATCCTCGTGGACAGTACCTCTCATAGAGTGATATATATATATATATATATATATAAATGAAAACAAAACAGGTAGATCGGCGAAGAGTCTCTTTTCGGCGAATTCATTTACTTAGCTGTACAATCGTAAATACATATGTGTTATTTTGTATGTATGTGTACATTAAGTTTGTCAAACAAAATACAATTGGTTATAGTTATTTTAACTAAACAGGTGAAGATTGGTAATTGGAGTTACGTAATACACAATCAGTCAAGAAAATTAGGTTAGTGAAATTAGGGTAGTGACAAAGGTGATGAGTCTTCACAAACAGTTGTTAAAAGAAGTTATGTAATAATGTGAATAGTTTGATGAGTGAGTTTTACTCAGGACGCACATAGGAACAAAGTAGATAATACGAAATTACGTAAGAGTTCTAAATGAATACAAGAATTATAAGCAATTAAAGAACAGGCAAAGAAACAAAATTAAGTCATCAAAATCAAAGAGTCAAATCAAATCAAAAAAGTTGTTACCAAGACAGTAGAAGTGGCCAGAGCTCTGCCCATTCACATAGAAAAACCGGAGCTGTGCATACAAAAGAGGATTACTCCAATCACTTCTACTGTCTCGGTAACAACTTTTTTGATTTGATTTGACTCTTTGATTTTGATGACTTAATTTTGTTTCTTTGCCTGTTCTTTAATTGCTTATAATTCTTGTATTCATTTAGAACTCTTACGTAATTTCGTATTATCTACTTTGTTCCTATGTGTATCCTGAGTAAAACTCACTCATCAAACTATTCACATTATTACATAACTTCTTTTAACAACTGTTTGTGAAGACTCATCACCTTTGTCACTACCCTAATTTCACTAACACCTAATTTTCTTGACTGATTGTGTATTACGTAACTCCAATTACCAATCTTCACCTATTTAGTTAAAATAACTATAACCAATTGTATATATTTGTGATTGTACAGCTAAGAAAATGAATTCGCCGAAAAGAGACTCTTCGCTGATCTATATGTTTTGTTTTCATTAATGTGTGGATGGGGATTATACATGAATATATATATATATATATATATAAATATATTCTCGGCCTTCGACAGCGTACTTTAACACTAAGTCCTGAAGTGCCTAAATCTTCATCAACCTCATTCAACAGATGGCGGACTATTTGACAATGTCACCACGAAAAAAACTCAGCGAAGCTTCTGAAATAAAATTCAGGACGAAGACAAGACTGCCTATTATCACCGATGGTATTCTTGAGTGTGGTCGACTGAATCATGAGGAAGACTTTTTAAGTAGCAAGAAGACAGGAATATGCTGCACTGACTGATAAGACTCTAGAAGATCTGGATTTCGCGCGTCGGTGATTGATATTTACTCTCATACAAAAACTCGAAGACTTGCAGACGAAAAGCAGCAAACTAGCTGAAGACGCCATCAGCGAAGACAGGACTTCAGGTGAACATGGAGAAGACGGAGGTGATGAAGATAACCAACCAACCAACAGCAACAACAACCAGTGCAGTCAAAAGTCGACAGATACCCTTATCATGTTAACTACAACTGTGTATACAAAGTTACGTGTATCTGCGGGAGCAGTTACATTGGGAGAACAGAAAGAAGATGGACACACACACCTCCGATTTTTTGTGAATACGTGCCGAAAAGCCTACGTCTCAAGGGAACAAACTCTTATAATAGCGCTATTACCAGACATCTCCTCGATACGGGTCATGAGGTGGAAATCGCGAAATCCTTTAAAATTATCAATAGGCAAAGGAGCTAGATTCTCCTCAAGTTCGCCGAAGCAATTTCTATCAAACTCTTGAAACCAGATTTTTGTGTTCAGAAAGAAGCAGTTATCAGTCTTTCCTTGCCAATGTTGGTACCTGGATGTCTTTATTCTGTCTTTCATTTAATTACGTAATCGTTGTCTTTAACCTCACCCCTTTGACATAGTGTAATTTCGCTTGTCTCTTTTTCCTATAATTTCAATTGGACCCAGTACACTGTCACCAAACTTATTAATTAGTCATCATCTGACGCATCTCTCGTCTGTATTACATAACTCCCTTACCATTGTATGCATACATATATTTTGTTTAAACTTGAACTGCCTGTGTAAAATCTATATAAGCGCAATTTTTTGAGCACTGTTCACTAATTTCGGAAGCTTCTGTCAACTGACATCAGGAAGAAAAATTTGTAAGTATGTTAAAACTTTTCTGTACATAAACCTGATAATGTATTTAGGCTGTAAGCAAGCAGCTGAGCTGATGAGAAGCCAACGAAATAAACAAAAGGATGGTACCATCTTCTTATTCTGCACAAACCACCACTGTTGTTCTTGCTTTATTCAAATATAGCACATATTCTACATAAAGTATAAATCTTCACTTACACACACACACAACTATATGTGGATATCTATCCGTTAAGGTGGTGATCAATTAGCATACGAACGTTTCAAGCTACTGGAAGCTACTTTGAAGTTTTGAAGTGTAAAACTTGGACACTGCACTGGGGTAGTAAGTAGTTCAATATTATGTGTGTTTATTAGATATATCACACAGTGGAGAGACAGTATCATTATTTACTGGATGACGACGCCTTTCGAACACAATTTACTTTATTGCTGCTCATAATCATTTCATCAATTATAATCACGCGACTTCGAAACTTCAGTTTTATAGCTTTATTCTTTCCTGTCCGTCGTCGTAGAGGGGGTGGTAGTAGAATTTTCTAGATATCCGGCTGGACAGGTATTAGGTTGTCAGGTAAAATATACATAGGTCAAAGCAGTAGAACAGGTGCAGTCAAACTAGCGGAGCATAAAAACCTAGTAGCAAAATCTAGATTAGGTGACCCGACACTAAGATAAGAAATCTGGAGAATAGTTCAGCTATAGCACTACACCACATGCAATTACACACAACCATACCAATAGGCTGGATGGGATAAGATGACGACAGTTTTAAAATCTAATACAACTAACAGGGTGTTGGGAGAGACTGATAAGTGAAGCTTTATTTATCGAATCAGTTGAAGAGAATACATGTAATAGGAGTGATCCAACACCTGTCCATTTAGATATCTGGAAAATTCTACTCAACCACCCTGTCTACGACGACGAATTGGAGAGAACAAAGAGATCTATAAAAATCAAGTTCCAAAGTTGTGTGATTATAATTGATGAAGTGATTATGAGCAGCAATAAATACATTGTGTTCAAAACATTGTCATCCAGTAAATAATAATACTGTCTCTCCACTGTGTGATATATCTAATAAACAAACTAATATGGAATTGAATTTTGAAGGTAGACAATAAATAATCACACCCTATCTATTTATGTAAGTCAGAGAATCATTGAACACCAAGAAATAATCAACAGGCATTTCGTTCCACTTTCTGGCTCTTCAGCGGTGCACACCCATGTGACCAAATCCAAGGCCTTTAGGTTATACGTTTACTTCATTGACCATTTGTAACCACTTGATTGGAATTCAATAACCTGTGAATGCCAACTACTGTCAATTCGTGACACAGTTCTAGTGTCAACCAATACCACTAACGAGAATTCGCTTGATACTGGTATGGTTAATATCACCGGCCTGACTGGTCTCAACATAGAAGGGCAGCAATGTGAGGAGTTGCAACAGTCCATATAGCACACAAAGCAAAAGAAGAGTGTAAAAGCAGGTTCAAAACACATAATAAACAGAAGTGTGAGTGAAGGAAAAAGAATAGTAGTGTGGAAAAACAACAGGGTTCCATTGGATATTATAAATCACAAAGTGTGAATGCACCTAGGCCAGCCATTGAGAAGGAATATGAGTCATATCACCAACTGTCTCCCGAAGACCCCAACCAGGAAGTCTACACCTCCCTACATGGCTGGCTTAAACTAACTGTTACGGACATCACTGAGTGATGCCAAGTTCCAGTTTGACCACACCCCTAACCTTTTTCCAACTTAATTCAATGTCGACTAACATTACCCGTCCAGGTAAGCGATGGCTGGCTAGGCATGTGCAACACATGTCCTTACCATCTCAATCGATGTAACTTCACAGCCTCGTCGACTGACTTTCCCTCGTTACCTAGCACTCGACCGATGCGTAACCTCAATATTTCTCACTCTATTATACCACCTAACACGGAAGACAGAATGCAGGCACCAGTCACTTATCATGAGGACCTCAGGACATCCGTCTGGGATGGAAACCATTCCCAGATTTATTGTCACCTTCTAGGCTAACACCACTCCAAAAGTAAGATGTTATGTCAACAGGCTGTATATATATATATATATATATTTCCTAGTGTATCTCATAACACGAAGTAATTCAAAGTTAGTATATAAATTGACACAAAAGGAGAACCATATTCATGACGGTAAGATAAGCACAAAAATTTCAAATAGTACCAAAATAATAAAACGTCGCGATTTGGTAGAAGTTCCAATTCAAGCAGTGGATAAAGACCCTGACGTCAATGAACTGAAATCTTTCAATCGGAGGACTAATAAGTTGTGTAACCGTCAAGCCGACAATCTAGTATACATTGGTTCAAAGAAAATTCAGTTTGTTGTCATCAGAGCCATCATCTAGAATCCATGGGAAATCGAATTCCTTCTCAGCAACAGAATGATCAAAAGACTGGCCGCATGAACTGTAAATCCTGGGTTCAATTGCCCTGTGGGATCATGAGTACGTACTGCTGAAAAGTTTCAAACTAGGATGAAACAGCCTTCCAGGAGGTCTGAGGTTTTCAATGTTCGCGGATGATCTGACTTGAAAGAAAAAACATTTTCAAGTGTTAGTTTGTAGGGATTTGATTGGTTACAGGATTTTCATCATGAGCTGACATTAGTTAGAGAACCATTGGAAAACCTGGGAGTACCGGACAGTTGTTTCGTCCTAGTTTGGGACTCTTCATCAGTACGCACCCACCGGGATTCGAACCCTGGACCTTCTGGACCTTCAATCTCTCCTCTGTTGAAAACCAGAAAGCACACTAAACAGCTGATTTTTCCTAGTTTGAGAGACTCTTCAGACAAGATTTCTGTACACATTTGTCACTTTTTATGAATATAAACAGCACGTGTATAATAAGTGAATCATGGGAAATGTGATGGCTAAAGAATTCCTACTCTTACCTCATAAGATAGAGAATAGAAGACAGAAACACATTACTTAATATTAATAAGTAGTATATAATGTGCAGTTGAAAATGAGTCACAATCTATTGTACTACAAGGTCTGATGATACTACTGTGGTGGTGGTGTGATACAGACAATGGGTTCCAACGGAGTATTATTCTCACATTCAATACTGCATTAGCAACAGAATACTATATGTATTTGAACATTCTATTTCATGTCGTTTAATATAAACCAAAATCACACGCTCAGTGATTGGTTAAACTGAATATAAACTGTATAGATATAAATAGCTGTTCGATCAATCGAAAATATACCTTGGCTTCCGTGTCTTGCCTTCTGCTGTTACATTACTACCTACTTGTAGAAGTGGAGTTCAAACCATGAAAGCAATCAATCAATCAATCAGTTGATCACAACTCACACCAATTCTGAAAAAAGATATTTATTTTATCTTTTTATTCTTTATGTTTCCAGTGTGACAGATAGGGCTTCAATTCAAGCTTTATAGTGTTTCAGTAGTGGCGATACTGTATGTTTTCACACCGGGCAGAATTACTAGTTAGAGTCTTACACTCTACCTTCCACCCTATTTTCCAACTTACTAACTAACTAGGCGATGTTTAAAATGCCAATTGGTTAGGGGGATGGAGGAATCGAAACGTAAATCTCTCGTCTGTGACAAGAGAGCACTTTATTACTGAACACCACTGACGCACAAAACAAATGTCTACAGTTATATCTAGGCTAGGATTCAGTATTGATATAAGTGGTTATTACGAGTTGATCACGGATTGATATCAGCGTTAGAGAACCATTGAAAACCAACAGTGGAGTACTGGAAGGCTGTTTCACCCTAGTTTTGGGAATCATCGACAGTACGCACCCACTGCACTGGGGTTCGAACAAAGGACCTTCCTGTTACAAGCAAGCTCGTATACCATTCAGTCACCAGGACCCGATTCAATGGCCAGCCCATGAATTCTAACTTCTAACAGTTGTTAGTGATTTAGCACGACTCCAACCAATGTCGTCGGTGGGACATCCATCCTCACACTTGACATTTGAATGGACCTCACTGGTTACAACTTCTCACTAGAACTCCAGGAAAGTCCATCCCTGTAGCAAGTAACTAGCGAGCATCAGATTAATTTTCTATAGTTTTGGTTTGTAAGGATTAGATTTGTTTTTACGAGTTGATCACGGATTCTGATATCAGTGTACTGGCGATGATTCTCAAACACTAGGCTGACAAATCAGCTGGCTGTCCAATACTCCCTGTGACTGGTTTTCAGTGCTTCTCTAACTGATGATATCAATCCGTGGTCAAACTCGTAAAAAAACAAATCTAATCCTTACAAACTGATCATAGAAAATAAGTGGTTATATACTTACGATTAAAGCTGATTAAAGAACTATACCATCCTGAGAAGGATGTTGAAGGTAGTTAGTAGGACTAGTGGTGTAAAACTCAGTCAGCTCGTCACTACATTAGTTGAAAGGCATCTGAATACATGCGAAAAATGGTCTAAAACCATACTCTCCGACCCCCAACACCCCCTCTATTCCCAACTCTCGCCTTGTATCTCATCAAGTAGAACCAGAAATCAGTATAAAATAATTTATGCTCGTACAACCAAGTACAGGAACTCAACGATACCATATTTGGCCCGTGTTCTAAGTGACAGAGACAATGTGTTAAGCGCGAAACCTATGACTTGCTTTGTTGTTAATAACATAATTTTAGGCTCTTTTATTTCTCTCTTATTTTGTATTCTATAGTGAACTCCTTCTCAAACATACTTAGCTACCTAAATTATTAACATTGGCTTCCTTTTTTGTACTTTACTCTATTCCTTCTTTTGTGTATCCACTGGTTCCAACTATATTAGCACTATGAGTATTACAAAATTTTCTTGTCATTAACCATCATGTAATTATTACTTTTTGTGGTTGTTGTTTTTTTTTTCTTTGTTCGGCAATATTAACTGACAACCATTGGTTGTGAACGCCATTACCACCATCTTAAAATTTTGTATTATGCAGGATTACTCACACTACCACTACAAACACCACATTAGACCTGACAATAAAAAACAAAACAACAACCCTGAAATGTTATTTTATGATTGTTAGTGTTGTTTCAACCAAATTAACTGACCATTTTGGCGATAAACATTCTTAAATATCATTTCATAACTTCTTGTATGGCTATAGCTTTACTGTCAACATGCATAATCATATCATAGCTTCCACTACCCAATACTGAGATATAGTTTATTATGTTGTTTATTTTCCCTTCTACTTCTTGGTATTTTTTCACATTTTTATTATTTTTGTTTTTTTTTGTTGTTGTTGTCTTTATATTTATTTTTTGAAACACTCCTTTTAAATGTTTGATAAAATTAGATGCAAATATTGTTGATATGTATGTGCTGAAACTACTTCGCTACTACGGGGTGCCACCGACAATAATACATCTCATCCAACAGCTATACGACAATGCTGCATGCCAAGTAATCCACAATGGGAAACTTACGGAACCCTTCGAAGTGAGGACAGGAGTAAGAAAAGCTGGCTGCCTACTATCGCCAATGATTTTCTTGATTGCAGTAGACTGGATAATGCGACAAACAGTGGGCAATGAGGAAACAGGCATAAAATGGACACACACAAAAAACTTGGAGGATCTGGACTTCGCCGATGATATATGTCTGATTTCCCACAAACTGGAAGATATGTAAGCGAAAAGCAACAAGTTGGCAGAAGAAGCATCAAAGATAGGACTTCAGGTGAACATAGAGAAAACAGAGGTTATGAAAATCCCTGGCCAACACCACCAACAGCGACAACAACAACTGACAACAATCAGCATAAATGGGAGGAACCTGAAAGAAACAACTTCTTTACCTACCTGGGAAGCATCGTTTCAACTACAGGCGGAACTGACGAGGATATTAAAGCAAGAATCGGAAAAGCAAGACAGGCTTTCACTACTTTCAAGTCTGTGTGGAGGTCAACAACACTCAGCATCAAAAATAACACCCGGATTTTCAACTCCAATGTGAAGTCAGTCAGTGCTACTCACTATACGGATCAGAGACTTGGCGCGTCATAAAGAGCACCTCGAACAAACTACAAACCTTCATTAACAGTTGTCTTCGCTCAATACTCAAGATCAGATGGCTGGCCAGAAAACATCAGCAACAGGGATCTCTGGGAGCGAACCAACCAGGAACCGATTGTGAAACAAATAAGCAGGAAGAAATGGAGATGGATTGGTCATACTCTGAGGAAACCATCAAGTGACATCACTAGACAAGCCATTGCTCGAGTGGAACCCGAAAGGGAAGCGGCGAGTTGGTTGTCAGTGCAAGGGTGACTTGGAGGAGGTCATGTGAAGAGGAGATGAAAACGTGTGGGCAGACTTGGAGTCAGGTGAAGACTCTAGCAGAGAACCGAACGCAATGGAGACGCAAGGGCTGAAGCCCTATGTTCCTGTAGGAACTAAAGGATACAATAATAATAATAATAATAATATGCTGAAAATTCCACATTGTACCACTAGTACTGTTTCTGGAATAAAGCAAATTATTATTATTATTACTAAAAAAAATAATACATATATACATACATGTACACAATGCACAAATTCATACAAATATTCAACAACAACAAAAATATAAGTACGCTATGAATAATGTTTATTATGCACTATACACTATAGAATATACAAATATACACTTTTCTAAATGTACATAAATATATACATATATAATGAGTAACTAATATACTAATTATTTCTTGTCTTTACTATCACCCTCAGGAGAAGACGACGAAGAAGAAGATTTCGACAAGTCAGGTGATGATGATGATGATGATGATGACGATGAGGGGTTAGAGTCGACAGCTAAAGGTGAACGTGTCACCATGACATCTTTATATTCTCCAGACGTTAATAATTTTGACATAGTATTATTATCATCATCTTTTGGTAGAAGTAATTCTTCGGTATTTTCATTTTCTCTAGCTATTAATAATTTCGTAGCTTTACGATCAGCATCCTCGTAATCATCAAGACGGCGTGGTGGGATTAGAGCTGCAGCTACATAACGTCCTTCTGAATTCAAATAGTTAAATGTACCTATAGCACTATGCTGTAGAAAAAAATTTTTTTAAATAGAGAAAAACAAGACGCTATAATCAATACATTGAACACTTGAATGGGCTTTCTTTGTAAATTTTTTTTTTTTATTTTTGATTATAACTTGATTCCACACACCGTATTTTTGGTACAAGTATGGGGATATTCAGCATGTGATATCGGTAGCCCAAATATATTGCAGGCCGACCATTGATATCAGGTGTGTGCGCGTCAGCAGAGGATCGAACCCCGGACCACATGCATGATCAGCGAGAGAGTCCTAACCGCTGTGCCACCGACGCAGTACAATTCAAAATGTATTATAGAAAAAAAACATGCATAGATACACTGTTGACTTGTAATAATAAGTAGTTTATGCAGGTCAAATAAGTAATCATTGATATGCCATCAACACCTTGAGCAGCAATCTTCGTATGTTTGGCATGCGATTCGCCCCTGTAAAATGTAAGATGCTGCTACAGGAATGACTGGACTACGTCAACTCCTAGCTTAGTGATAGGGAGTGAAGTGATAGAACATGTTGACCACTTCACCTATTTGGGAAGTTGTATCAGCACCAACGGACTGATTGGCGACGAAATCTAAGAACCAATCCCAAAATCTCGAGCTGCTTTCGCTAACTTACACCATCTCTGGCGTAGGCGTGACATCCGGCTATCAACCAAGGGACGTGTGTACTGCTCAGCAGTTCGCTCCGTCCTTCTCTATGGCTCTGAAACATGGCCAATACGAGTTGAAGACATGAAAAGGTTGACTGTTTTTGATCATAGATGTCTACGATCTCTTTCTCACGTTAGGTGGTATAATAAGGTAAGTAATGTTGACGTTAGGCGTAGAGTGTTGGGTAAAGAGGGAAAATCAATCGAAGAGGCTATGAAGTTACATAGATTGAGATGGTTAGGTCACGTGCTGCGCATGCCTAACCATCGTCTCCCCCGACGGACGGGCATTACTAGCTGATATAGGTGCAGGTTGGAAAAGAGTAAGTGGTGGCCAAACAAAAACATGGCCTCATCAATCCATGAAATCCTTGACAGTTAAACTGAGTCAGGTAGGGAGATGCAGACTTCCGGGTTGGGGCCCTCAGGACTCTAAGAATCAATGGCTGGAGACAATAGGTGACATGGCTCAAAATCGTTGTCAATGGCTTACGCAGATGTATTCAGTCTCTTGTAATCTTTCATATTCCTTTCTACCATTACTCATTCTGTTTCACTCTTATACTTGTCAAAACTCTATTGATTCTCTTCACTCATCTTCTTGTCTACCTTTGTGTGCTATTTGGAACGTGGCAACTCGAACTGCAGCACTTCGGTGCCAAGTTCTATGTTGAATCCAGACAGACAGATATGCCATCAATCAACTGAGTCTATTTAACAGTAGTTCTGCCTAACCGACAGCTACTGTTTTGACATAGTCATCTGGCTTGAATGTCGTAATCGTCATCCAATAAGCTATGCTAACTGGAACAAATGTTCATGAAGGTCCTTAGACGCCAGAAAAGTTGGTTAAATAGCGCTTAGATTGAAAGCAATTAGCATAATATTGTAACTAGTTTACACCAGGTTGAGATTTTGAGGGTGAAGTCGTGCTTCTGGTGAGCAGGGGTATAAGAACAGTAAGGTGTTTGTTTCAGACAACCAGCTATGCTGTTTCTCTTATCACAAGAGGAAGCGTTAGGGATGGCCAATGCCTAAAATAGTACATTTAGATTTACTATGCGGTTATGTGCACTATTATTATTATTATATTTCCTTAGGTTCCAAGTGGAACCTAGGGTGTTAACAACACATCTTCACTTTCCTCTATTTTCTGCTGTCCTCTTCAGTTGGCTTACCCCACACGATTGACCATAATCTCTCATCTGCTCCTTCTCACCACACCATCTCCTCCATGTCACCCTCGCATCGACAACCCCCTCGGCGTTTCCCAATTAAGATTCCTTTCGGGCAATGGTCTGCATTGCGCAAGATGTAATTCGACGGCTTCCTCAACGTTTGCTCGATCCATCTCCATATTTGTTGAGCAATCGGCTCTCGCCTGTTGGTTTATTCCCAGTCACAGTTTCTAATTGCTAATTCTTTCTAACCGGCCATTTGATCTTCAGTATGGAGCCAGCGATGGCAGCTGTCGATAAAGATTTGCAACCTAACAGAAATGCTTTCCGTTATACGCCCGTCAATTTTCTGACCCGTATAGAAGAAGTGACTGTTGAAAATTCAAATCTTGTTCTTTATTCTGGCTGAGTGAGAGCAGAAGATTTCCAAACTAGTTTCAGGCTGATGAAGGCGTATTTTGCCTTTCCGATTCCGACTGGCTTTGAAATCTTCATCCGTTCTGTCACCTGTGGTTGAAACGATGCTGGCTTCCTAGCCAGATAAGTGAAGGAAATAACCTCTTTCAAATCTCTTCCGTTGATGGTGTTTGGTGCTGGTTGTTGTTGTTGCTGCTGTTGGTCGGTTGGTTATCTTCATCACCTCTGTCTTTTCTATGTTCACCTGGAGCCCTGTCTTCGTCGCCTGCTGGTGTCTTCTGTCAATTTGTTGGTTTTTGCCTGTAAGTCTTCAAGTTTGTGTGACATTAGACATATATCCTCTATGAAATCCAGATCTTCTAGAGTCGTCTTATCAGCCCCCACCGTATTCCTGTCTTCTCACTCCTCACAATCTGACGCATAATCCAGTCCAACACTATTATGAACATCATCGGTTATCCGTAGCCGGTAATAAAGTCTTCATATGGACACAACTTCAAAAAAGCCGATTGTGTGACCAACCATAAGCTTTTCAGTCAGGCAAAACTGATGCTTTCTCTATGTCAGACATTTCGAGAAGAACACCGAGTTCCGTGAAGATTCTCTTTTCGGTGAATTCATTCACTTGGCTGTACAATCGTAATTATATAATATATAAAATTTTCAAGTATTGGTTTGAGGGGTTTTATTTGATTGGTTGGAAGATTACAACATCAGCTGACATCGGTTAGAGAACCATTGGAAAACCAGCTGAGAGTATTGGACAGCCGGCTGTTCCGTCAGCCTAGTCTGGGACTCTTCACAGTACGCACCCACCACAGGGGGGTTCGAACCCAGGATCATCCAGTTACAAGGCTAGCGAGCTCATAGACCATTAAGCCACTGGGACCCAATCCAATGGTCAGTCCATGAATTCTTAACTTCTGCCAATTCACGACATATTCTGTTTGTATGTGAGTATGTGAGGAAAAGATTAAACATCAGCTTCGTGTGTATTGTTTGCATCATCAAAAAAAAATTTCAAAACAGTGTGTTTGAATTCATCGATAGATTTAAAACCTCAAAAGGAATTCATGTCCCGTCTGAAATTTGTAATTCACTCAAAGAAGTTACCAATGAGTTTGGTCTAGAGCATTCTGCTGGCTGCTTCCAACCAATCTAACATGGATAATTTAACCAATAACGGGCAGGTAAGTCACTTACAAAAAAGTTGTTAGTACACACTATAATATGGTCGGATATCAAAGCAAGGATCGGGAAAGCAAGGCAAGCTTTCACTACTCTCAAGTCTGTGTGGAGGTCAACAGCACTCAGCATCAAAAATAAGATCCGGATTTTCTACTCCAATGTGAAGTCAGTGCTACTATTCGGATCAGAGACTTGGCGCGTCATAAACAGCATCTCAAACAAACTACACACCTTCATTAACAGTTGTCTTCGCTCAATACTCAAGATCAGATGGCCAGCCAGGAAACATCAGCAACAGGGATCTCTGAGAGCGAATCAACCAGGAACCGATTGTGCAACAAATAAGCAGGAAGAAATGGAGATGGACTGGTCATACTCTCAGGAAACCATCAAGTGACATCACTAGACAAGCCATTGCTCGAGTGGAACCCGAAAGGGAAGCGGCGAGTTGGTCGTCAGTGCAAGGGTGACTTGGAGGAGGTCATGTGAAGAGGAGATGAAAGCGTGTGGGCAGACTTGGAGCCAGGTGAAAACTCTAGCAGAGAACCGAACGCAATGGAGACGCGCGGCTGAAGCCCTATGTTCCTCTAGGAATTAAAGGAAATAATAATAATAATATAGTCACTATGCATCATCACCACCTATTGGAATCCGATTGAAATTATACAAAATATGGAGAGAAAAAAAAGAGAACACTCTTACCGTTGGCATCACTTCAACGCATAAACGATGCTTCCAGCATATGTCTAAAATCCTACGATAATCCACCATACTTTTTGTTTCGCCTTTACCAATTATCAAAACTTCTTTAAAGAGGAAGGAATGAACAAGATGTTTTAAAAAAAAGAAAACAGCAACATACCGATTGGAGGTTCTAGCATAAAAAATAATGATAATGACTTTTCGGTAATATCTAGAGCATTATTAACCTTTAAGAGGATAGAAAGATAGAAATTGAAATAAATAAATAAATAATAACAATATTTGAACAAACCTACATGCCAGCATAAAGCATTCCGAGGAAATGCAGCACATGGTCCAATAATTTTAACACCACTGCTCAATACAAAACCAGTTTCATTGTAGGCAGAAAAATATACCCCATAGGAACCATAATTGACTAAGTCAACTTCAACACCTTTAGAGTTTTTAAACATCATAATCCCATTGCCTCGATCATCGAAACCTACACTATATTTTTGAAAGAAAAAGATATAGTTCAAATATTATTTTTAAAAACACACACTAATATATATGCTTACGCTAAACGACGACGGATTGAGTGAATGTTTGTGAATCGTCTGAAGAATAGAAAAGAAGAAGGCCTCATTTGAAGTAGTTTTTATTGACAAATAATTTCTTGTTTGATAGCCAGTTTGAAGTATTCAGAGTACCTAAGATATTTGAAACAATCATTTTAAAAAAATGATACATATACATATATATATATATATATTAATATTTGCTTAAATATTTTCATGTGCTCTTTCAACTCATGAATAATCACCATCCTGATATTAATGAGTGCGTCAGTGGCACAGTGGTTAGGACGCTGGCCGACCATGTATATGGTCCGGGGTTCGATCCCCGGCCACAGACGCACTCCTCATTTACCTCGCTAAGCCAGAAATAAAAAGCTGGTAAAGAGGAAAGGTTGGGTGTGAGGCTAGCAACCCTATCCTGTAAAAATAAACACCATTGCTACCGAAACTTCAGGCCTCCAGTTTGAAGCCCTATGTTCCACTGGGAACGTAAAGGAATATAAAAAAAAAGAAATTAGTGAAAATGTCTTGAGAACGGTGCACTCAAGTCGTAACATTGACAATTTGCAATTGTGCACATGATACGTAGATGATGACATTTCTTTCGTTTGCGACAACAGTTATGAGCAAAATCAGTTGTTAAAAATATTCATCAACTGCTATTCGGTAATAAAATTCACTCTAGAAATGGACGACCTGATGGAACCTTAAGAAGGTCAATCCATAGAAAACCCACTTGGAACAGTCAACTAACAAATTTCTACAGTTGGCTACCTATTAAGCGGTAACAAAATCTGATTAAATCCCTGGCCACTCGGATCCGATGCATTTGCAGTCCTGACGCCCTGGAAGCAGAACTGGATTTTCTGAAAGAAACCTTCATCCAAAATGGATACCCACCAAGATTCATCGACAAGAATTTCAGACCAAAGGTCCAGAGGAACGAAACATCACTTCTTTCAAAAAAGATACTTTACATGAATCTGGATCTCAAAGGAGACTTAGCTTGCGATATCCTGAAACGAAGAATTTCAGAATCTTTGAAAAGAACATTCTTCGCAGCAACGCTAAGAGTAGTGTTCTCCAGTCATCCATTGGTTTGCAGAAGCCTTAAGGACAAGATCCCGTGTCTGGCCTCTCCTGTTGCTGTGGAGCCAGGTACAGTGGTCGTTCGACGCGTATCCTGTCTAAAAGGATTCCAGAACACTATCCCGCATGACTGCAAAAAGGTTATAGTGGCTGTATAAGGAGTGGGATTATATGGTTCTCAATATGAACCTCAGTGGGTGGGTACTACTGATGATTCCCAGACTAGGATGAAACAGCTGTCCAGTACTCCCTGATTTTCAATGGTTCCCTATTTGATATCAATCACAGGTTACACTCGAAGAAAATATTATAGTTAAATGTTTCCTTGGCATAAAAGTGCCTATGGTATCTATCTCATTATTCAATTATTCTGATAATTGAAAGATTACTAAACAGATGTTGACTGCTGAGTACGCCTAGTATAAATGATAATTGACAACAGTACGGAAATTAATGCAACTCATATTCCAAGTTATACAATTTGTTATATAAACTAGTGAAGAAATGTCACGAAACTAATCACCCGAAACAAGTGCGTCGGTGGCACAGAGGTTAGGACGCTCGCCTACCATGCACATGGTCCAAGGTTCGATCCCCGGCCGACGCATACCTGATATCTATGGTCGGCCGGCTAAATTTGGGCTACCGATATCACATGCTAAAAATTCCATACTTGTATCAAAAATACTGTGTGGAGTCAAGCTATAAAAAAAAATAAATAAATAAATCTTCCACTACAGGCTATGAGGGCTGATGATATTAGCCAGTCGTTTAGGCAAAAGTAGGTGGTGGAGGGGGATTCGAACCCAGGACGTACTAACTGAAAGCCGTGTGTTAAAGCCAATGAGCCACCTTGTTATATAACTGACTGTATGGTGCTGCCAAAAATGACAAATTAGCTATTATGGAAGTCTGAAGGTGACACTTATAAACAAATACGTTTGTTGTACGATTAGTCATTCACGGTAGTAAGGCCAACCAGCGAAATAACGACAAATTGCGCGAAAACTCTGACAACCGATGGTCCATTGAAGCTATCGATGAAAAGCCAGCCAACATGCGGATAAACGAAATACAGCTTTTACTCAAAAGTGTATAAACAAAAACAAAACTGTTAAACAATGCATTTATGGTTATTGATGTTTTCAAAGGTATATGGAGTTAGTCACTCTAAAATGCTTAAAGCACACTGATATTAGCTACAAGTGAAACAACTTTATTTCCTGATTAATGTCATAATTTGACTCAGCCAAACATGAAGTATGTCAGAGGAATTGAATGAAACTCTTCAGAAGGCAACAATTTCTAAGCAAATGTAGACTACAAAGCTGTTACCTAAGAGTATCCCCAAATCATTTTTGGGACTCAAATGATTTTGAGTAAATTTTGGTCCTATACGCAGATGACTTAAAAATTTGGAGAGGGAGAGAGAAAGGGCAACGGTGATACGCCCACGTTGCAAGAGGACCTCAACAAATTGTCAGAGTGGTTCAGAGAATGGATGCTCCCTACCAATGTAGCAAAATGTGCAACCATGCGCATCGGAAAAGTAAGCATCAGCTCCTGCGAACTAGAGGGAATAACAGTTCCATCAGTTCAGACTCATTTGGATTGAGGTGTCATAGTTAGTCACGATTTAAAAATTACAGTACACTGTCGCGCGGTGGTTGCACGTAGTTTCAGATCCTTATGCGCAATTCGCATAGCCTTTACTAGAATCACCAGAGATACGCCCGCCTCTTTATATGCATCTCTGGTGAGGTCAAGACTGGCAGCTAGTCCTTGTGCCAGAGGGCTCACATATTCCAGAAAGGGTTCATAGGAAGGCAACGCGTATAAATCTTAGCATGACTGATTTATCATACGAGGAGAAGCTAGACAGTTTAAATCTTTTCTCCCTGTCATACCACAGGCAGAGAGGAGATTAAATCACAATGTTTAAAATTTTCAGTAATGACTACGGACCTAACCTATTCGCTCTCTTCCTTCCCACCAGTTCGGAACACCCTACAGGATATAGCAGGAGAGTTCAAAAGCCAAGAAGAAATCATATTGCTGTTGAATACTGGTTCTCACACCGAGTTATAAACTCTTGAAACTGACTCCCAGAAAAAGTGGTGTCTGCAATCTCAACTGATCAACTCAAGAAGGGTCTGAACAAGCAAAGAAATTTACTAGAAAACGATTAACATATGCTTTAAGTCTTCTATCCTAAACCAATAAATCTGAAATTATCAACGCGGAGTTCAGAATCAGTTTAAAATTATTGTAGGCCTCCGAGCTAGCATTGACTTTGGGCGCACTTTGGGGGAAGACTTCAGGAACACTGTAGACACTTTGGGACATACTTAGGGTATACCTCAGACTCTTTAGGACTACTGAAGACAACTGTCTCACTTTCATCGATGCACCCTAGGTTTTTGACTAGAAATTCTGAAGTCTCAATGGGACAAAACGGGGGTAAAGAATGGTTAAAATAGGGCAGATTTCACATAAAAGGTGGGAATGGTAAAATATTAGTTAAGTGATGGACACAATGATGAAAATTCGGCAAAATTTTGTCAATGAACCCTGAGTCTGCCTCAAAGTTCTGCAGTACTCCCGAAGATTGTCCCAAAGTATCTGCAACGCACTCAAAGTCATTCCTTCCTGGGAAGCTTGGTCAAATAATGGAACATGCTCGTTTTTCGCCTATTATACACCCGTGTTTTACCATTTTCGTTTGACTGGGTGTATCCAGAAGAAAATGCAGGTTGGGGCTTGTAATAAGCAACACTTGAAAATGTTCATTACATCCCTTAATCTATCGACAAATACATTTTCTAGACAATCTTACCTTCGATTTCTTTTGACGAATTTTGCGTTGGCTGTTCATACCAGGTGCGCGAAATCAGAATACTCAGCTCAGCTAATCACAATATTTTGTAACGCACACGTTTGTATAGGGTAGTTTTCATTAGATTTTAGCTAATCAAAAATTTTAACTTTTATTGTTGATTTCTATTCAGTGTTCGATGAAACCTCGAAAAGTTGTTAGAAGTTGATTAAACTATGAAATCTATTACGGGATCTCCATGGTTTGCCATAGGTGCTTGAATTTCAGTGTGTTAGTCCTGTGAATTTTTCACAGCAAAGTTTTGGCATCGGAATCTTCCTGAGAGAGAATGGATACCGTCTGTTTCTTCAGTCGCCTATTTGACAGTCAGTCTTAATATACCTGACCAGAAATTCCTTTGACCTTTTAACGTGCTGCTGTGAACACTTACCCTTACATTTTGCTTGATTCGTGAAACATCACTCTTTACACGGACCTCATTTCGAAAGCATCAAATATATTTCGGTCACAATATCTGAAATGTATTATGGAGCCTTATGAATGCCTTGCAAAGGCTTCATAATTCTCTGAGGTCAAGCAAGCGAAGTTATATGGACACTTGAAGAGATAAGTGGTTTCTGAAAGGAAACTCTACCTGGAAGCTACAGATCAGTCCTAAGAACATGCACAGGTTTTTAACCTAGATAAAACAATATTCAATGATTTTCACGGCTTGAAACATCTTGACAACTGAGAGGTCAGTGAAGAATCCGGTGACTCACGAGTAACAAGTAAGCTAATAGCACAAAAGCACCCATGTACCCTGATTTTGGGCCCGATTTCCTCAATACTGAATGTACGCAAGGATGCTTTTCTATGTTCAAATTTAGAGGAGGGATTAGTGCAAAGTCAAATGCCAAGTGGCCACAAAAGGTTGAAGAAACTCATGGAACCAGTCGACTTCCGACGTTTTCTTTTCACTGATCGACTTGCATATGTCTGTCAACAGAGTTAACAAGTAAGTGCTGCAATCATTTGGTATTTTGAAGTGTTAGTAGAGTTCTGACGATATAGCGTAAGGTGGGATATCTACTTCATTTCTCCTAATACTGTTATCTAGTCACATTCTTCCACATTAATGTATGCTGTCAATGCACGTGGACACTGTACGTTTGTTTATTGGAACTGGCAGCCATTGGTGGGCAAGTCGAAGGCGCAAGTGGTTCAATCGTGTGCAAGTTGGAAGAAGGCGGAAAGGAACACGAATAAAAGTACTTTATAACTTCATTTGTACTAAACATTTGTTTGTGGACTTTGTATTTTGTCTTGCTTTAATTGCCAAACAATAAAAATTCGTTCAAGGAATACTGGTGTTTTGGATTTAAAGTTGAAACAAATACTTAGTCATTATCGGTTCAAATCGCCTTCGTTACAATAGGAACTTAAGGCTAAGTTCCTTGACATATGCTGTGTGCCTTCTTCTTTCTTCAGAGATGTATGGACTAGTCTGACCACTAAGTTAGCATGATGCGCTAGTGGGTTTCATGACAACGATAAGTGCGTAGCATAACCGTTATCAAGGTCGCCCGCAGTTAGTGCCAAGAAACGTAAGAATATGTCGTTGTTGATTTCATCATACCATGCGCCAGGTGCAGAAGGTTGCAGAACTACAGAATAGCATTCTTCAATGAGCACAGCCCACCTCGAGAAATGTTCCTAGACCTAGTCAAGCTATTTAAAAGTATTCCACAAGAAACCAATTTTCGGAAAGTTGCAGTGGAAATGAGAAACTTATTTGTACTACAGGTGGAGGCTTAACCGGAGAGCAAACAACCAAGTTCAACGAAATACTGCTAGGCTTTCCATGACGAACATCACGCCCAGACGTTTTGTATTTGTCTATACTGAATTTATTACTGTACCTTATCATCAGAAGTGAATCGCCGAACGGATCCTCTATGCTGACAATGAAAACTTATGAAGGTCTGTGAGAACCGTATTCACTCAAGTTTTGACATAAACTAAGGCCGCATGAACGGACTTATACTCTATGTGAATAACCCTCTGGACACGTTTCACTCCTTTGGCGAATCTCTGATGTCACGCAATAACAGGGCATCCATATTATTTCACATAACCATAAGACTTAATAAAACAGTGTCCAGGAGACCTGATCTTATACACAGAATGTTACTTATTGTATGAATAATCTCAGTCGGAAGCAGGAAACTCACAAAACAAAGGGCCCAGTTCCTACATAGCCATTTGTACTCATCCCAATATCATTAAATCACTGTTCATCTGCCAATATTACGCTGGCGGGTTGAGAAATGCTTGTTCATTGTTTGATAGTTAGCTGTATGTCTATCTTCTTACATTCATTTACCAGACACTCCTTACGTAGCTAACGTTAAAGGCCTTGATTTTGCTTTCTTAGTGAAGTTGTTATTTCAAGATACGAACCAAAACAATAGGAGGCGTGAAACTGGTTTAACGAAAAACAAAATTTTATCACAGGTGGAAGAACTACTCCTCTGCCCGTACCAAACAAAGAATCAGCAAAACACGGTAAGTGTCAGAGTATATTAACGGGTAATGTTCTTATTTGGGGCTCTTGATCGTTTCTTATAATCTCAAGAGCATGTAAAACAAGCGTAAGAACCTGATACGCTGAAGAAGTACCTTTATAGACCCCATAATTAGCCATCTAAAGCAACGTGTGTTGAGCTCCTGGAGCATGAAAGTTGTAATTTTAAATATGAGTGGAAATAAGGATCAGTTTCTTGATTCTGCAACAGAATATGATCATTTACCTGCAGAAAATTACCCACGTCCTGATTTGCCTATGAAGGCAGACAATATCGGGCGAATCCTATGCAACTGCAGTATGGAAAGTATTGAAGACGTGGCAGTAACGCAGGCAATTAAAACTAAAAAATACTGCTGGTTAGGTTAGGGCTTTCCAATGTTTGGTTTATCCTTAGCACACGCTTTTTATCGCATCGTATTCTCTCTTTTCTTAACGTCGCATTCCACAGAGATTTTCGGTCTTTGCCTCCACACAATTTTTGCCAAGCGTGTGGTCATACAGAAATGTTGTCCCTACTCTTGACGTCCTTTTCTATTATCTTGCTACAACGGTACCACTTGGAAACCAGTTTTTCATGAAAATGGCATGCTCTTGGCACGGAAATTAGTACAGGAGACTATGGATCTACATTTTTTATATTATTTTGCCCCTCACTAATCAGCAGTGCATCAAGCGAAGATTTTGAGGATCTGTTGACGTAAACCATTTCAAAGGAAGGAGGGAAATACAGTACGACGACTTTAATACGCGGCAACTGTTCAGATGCATCACTCTGTTGCACCTCAGTTCAGTCTTCATCTGAGATTTAAAGCCAAATCTGAGAACCTCTGGTTTTATTACCATGAGACGTTGCCTCTCCCTTCATTTCTCCATGTTTGGGCCTCTGCAACGTAAATCCTCTGCTGAGATTTATTCCGAAAGATTTTCATCCTCTACTTAGTCCGTGTCACCACTTACCCTGAGGTGCGCCACCACATCAACCATTTTATATCCCTTATGAATGTTAAACAACATAAAGTTGGGAAGAGTGAACTTAACTTCGAAGGTAATTAGTGATTTCTCCGTCTCTCATGTCTAGTCATTTTCACACTACTACTTTCTATTCCTTTTCAACTCTAGTTATAGTAAAGTATAAACAAGCGATTGGTGACTAGGAATAAACAGAGACAAAAATTGAATAGCTAAGTAGGAACTATACGTTCTTGGATGTGTTTTATACCTGCCCACAGTTGACCAATTTATAGCTGGTTTCTAGAACGATGCGTACGCTCATTATTTGGGCTATATCTTAGCGTGAATCGATATGTATAATCTGTCTTGTTTTTAAAACTCGCACAAATATTTCTTTAGTTCCATACCTGTAACTACTAACTCATTCACCAATTAGTTACGGTAAATCAAACAAAAAAGCCACAAATTAAGTTACCTTTTAACCTGATGGCTGATAGCACATAACTGCCTGCTACCACAAGTACGCAATATGGCATTGAGTCACACAGCTTGCCAGTATGCGACATGCGTCGAGCTGCCGTGTCAATGCCAACTATTGTAGCTGGCACTGACAGCAAAAATATGCCGACAACTAGTAGTGGAATCGCTTCTACAAACCCAGCACCTGGTTCTGACATAGACCTCTTCACTACACCTCATGTGCGTGCCACAAAACCTCAGAAACCAAGTCCAGCTCCAACGTTTACTTCAGAAACAGAACAACCAAAGCTGTATTCAGAAGGACTGTAGACTGAGATACGCGAAATAAAGTGTAGTAAGGCTATGAATGCTGGATGTTCAAAACATATGACCAGTATATTTCAACTTTCAGCAAAGGAAGGGGAATAAAACTGCAGTTCCATGAACTTACACCTCTGGGCATTCTGACGAGAAAAATAAACCCTGGTGAACTTGTCACACAATCAGTAATCAAGGTAGACAACCTGATGAACTTCATCACAACAGAGGTCATCAAAAGACTAGATGCAAGAATAAATGTGATAGTCTACAGTGTACTAGATAATGAGGGGTTAAAATAGTTCAAGGAATTTTATTATTTTATTCCTTTACGTTCCAGGTGGAACATAGTGATTCAATCTAGAGGCATGAAATTTTGGTAGTAGTGGTGTTTATTTTTACGGGATGGGGTTGGTGGCCTCATGTTCAACCTTCCATCTTTGCCAGTCCTATTACTGGTTTAGCGAGGTAAAGGACTGCACCGGTCGGGGATCGAACCCCGCACCACCCGCATGGCTGGTGAGCATTCTACCGCTGTGCCACGGACGCTCAACTCTCAAACAGAGTGCCTCAGGCTGGGAGAGTCAGCACGACCACTGCTACTCCATACGTCTTCAGCTGTAAACACAAACAGGCTAAGACGTTCACCGATTCATGACCTTTCCTATTACAGGATACCAGCTGCAAAAAAATGAAGGTTGTAGCAGATAAGACAGTGGCTGAAAGGTGCGCTTATAATCACCTCATCAAACCTGATGGCGAGAAGCATAAAATACTCCAGGTTACCAAAATAGGTATACCCACTTATTGTTCACTAAAAAGAGCAGATTGAAGCCCGATAGGTATAGGTGAACACGATACTAAAGCTTTAGTTTTAACGAGACTCAACTAATTTAGATGGTGGAGCAGGTATCCACTCCTCCGTACGAGCATAAGATCATACGTAGAGACTTCAACCTACTCAAGATAAACTGAGATTTATTAACAGACTAAATAAATATGACAAGCTCTCAGGTACGCTGAACATTTTCGGCTGGAAACAAACTGTCGCTATCCCTACAAGAGGTGACAACTTACTGGACTTAATGTTCAGTCACTACATAAGTCCTGTCTCAATCTTAGTGGGTTCTAAGTTCTCAGGTAGTGACGACAATACAGCGGTGTGCGCACTGCAACTTCCAGTGAGCGGCAATGCAGCTTCTACCTCCGCCTCACAACAAATAATATATAGGAACTATAGGAAGGCAGACTGGGCTTTCATAGAATCAATGCTCAGATCCTTTGAATGGGTTGAATACTTCAGTACTGATGGCCTTTTGACAGCTCTGAGCATCTTCCACCAGAACTCAAATACATGCTTAGATGCTGCCATTCCACTCCAAACACTGTAGGTTTCCCCACATAGAAAGTCCTTTATAAAACCAGAGGATCGTACGAAGCTGAGGAGACTCTCGATAATTTACTTCAAACATCACGACTTTGGCTTACTAGAGCCAATACTTAACACTCTTAGCTCCACCTCACATGCTTGAGACGAAGAACGCACCGCATTAATCAGCCGTGCTAGGGTATATGCTCTCACAGAAATCCTAAAGAAGCGATTGAATAGCAAAAACAACAGCATTTATCTTCTCATCAACAAAGGTAGGCTAAACAATAGTTCTGCATACATGCTTGAATTATTCAACAAAACATTTGCAGCTAACTACCTCAAACCTACATTCTTATTACTCGGTATACACCCTGCTTATATGATATAACCTCTCTGTTTTCCCACTCGCGAACAAATTAGTGCCATTGAGTTCACTTGTGCTAACACTAATCAGGCCATTACGAATTTCAAAAGCCCTAATGGTTTTGACACTGGCAATATGATATCTTATTTATATAAATATAGCTGTCCTTACATTCCGATATTAATGCGGAAAATCTTCACAATATCGTTGGAAACTGAAACCTACCTGGATATAAGGGAAACAACACTTATTACACCTAAACACAAATGCGGCTCGATAACAGAAGTCAACAACTACAGGCCAATCAATATCACACCTATAGCATATAGAATTATGGAGAGACTCATTAAGGATAACATACTCAAACATACACTTGACTCCAATATTGAGTCCGAACCAACATGGGTTCCTAAAATCCAGATCATGTTTAGCATGCCGACTAGACTTCTTTAATTTTTTGACCGGCAGTCGTGACAGACGGCAACCTGTACTTGTCATCTACTTTGGCATTTTTGGGGCATTTGACCGCGTCCACCATTTGCTGCTGATATACAAGCTGAACTCCTTAGGAATACGTAACCCACTATTATGATGGCTTAAATAGTTTCTCTGGTGTAGTTCAAGATAGTGTCATAGGGCCCCTCTTATGTGCGCTATATATCAACGACATATGCATGTACTTCTCATATGGTAAGCCGTTTATATTATCAGATGATGTTAATGTAGCTAATAAATTTCAATGTTGTGGCCTAAGGTACATTCAGAATGTTGTGCAGGATGAACTAAATTAAGCGACTGCGTGGTGATCTTCATAGATCGAACAATTCAGCCTGATCAAATGTGGCTGAGTCTCGATGCACCCTCAACCGACATCACATTCACGCTTCAATTCGCTAATCTACCCAAACTCTGAGGTGTCAATGGCTTAAGCCTGAAGTACTCCAGTGACCTAAGATTTTCTGAGCAAGTGGCATCACAGAGTCGAAAGTCGAGGATGCTCTTAGGATGCATATCCAGAAACATCCACTACAGTAAAGCCAAACACATACCATGCAAAACATTCGTGAAACCACTGTTAGAATACCGTCCATTTATTATTAGCAGCACTCGCGTATGTGATAAGCTGAGGATGGAAAGTATCCAACGATATTTCATGTCCAAACTATTCGGTTGCGATTTTAATGAATACTACATTTCACTGTGCATGACTCTATATTTGACCCACTTTGGACGAGACGACTTATCATTGACCTAGTATTCTTCTTTAAGGTCGTAAAAAATATCATACTCAGACAATAAGGACATACAGTTCTCAGTGCAAGGCTCTTACGATCTGCGTAACCAAACTTACACAATGACAATAAAAGCATTTGAATCATCACTCCGCGAAAACTTCTTCACAGTAATGTATTCTAAAACATGGAACAGCCTGCCCCTAGAAGTCAGAACTTGTACCTCGGTTATAAGTTTCAGACGCCGTCTGTACAGACTATTTCACTCTACTGATAACCTATTTATTTCTAGCACGAATCAATTATTAGTTTACTACACTACCTAAAGAACTCACAGAACTTCCCTAATTACTCTATGAACAATAAATATACTAGTCACATAGATGTATGAAAAGACTGAGCATAAATAAATATATATGTTTACTAGATGGGAATGTACAACGAATATGAATATTTATAAATATTAAGGTCCTATCCGCGTCCACATATGTTTTCCGTACTCTCTAGTACCTCGCTGCTCACCTCTTCTCTTCTATTTGCCTCGTAGTGGAAGTTGCATGGATCTACAGTAAGACTGAAGTTTAACAGGACTTGAAGCCACTTATTTATACCATCGTCGTTCAAGCTTTTGGCTAGTAATAACTCAACATCCCTTAAAAATCCCCCATCACTATATCAGAAAGCTGTATAACACCCTATACAAGCAGTCTCTGTGACGAAAATGGTTTACAGATAATTTTTCACATCTTAATCAACTTAATTGTACAGAACAGCAATGCAGCAACAAATGGCGGTATTGGCTGACCTCAGTGTAGTAAAACAAGTCTGTCTGGGTTTGACCAATATTAGTCTTCATCGAGCACAGTTTAATTCTAATGCCACCTACAATGCAAATGCTGACAAAATTATACAAATATGTCACTTATTTTAAATAAATACCTGATTTGGGTATAAATCAAGCATAGGATTCGATGCCGTGCACAGTGAAGTTATAAGGAAGAATCCAACTCAAGCCTTATTTTCTCCTAGGTATTTGTGATCCATTCAACACTAACTTGGGTGTTTTGTCATTGTGAAGACAATGTTTCTTTATTTATTGATGTGCTCCATTGAATGACCAGTTAACAGATTGTTCCCACTAACGAAAGACAAAAGGGACAGCAACCATGTAAATTCACCACAAACCAAATTTGTGTAAATTAAATAATATTTATCGATGCCTGTACAATTGGTGTATCCTACATATATGGGAATAAATATATTATAATTGCACTGCTTGTCTCTGAGTGAGTCTGTAGGTTTGAATGCCAGACTAATTCCCACTTTATTTAGAAACCTACGCAGGAAGAGTTTCAGATGTCCCTTCCTTATATGGTACAACTCTGGATGCTTTATGTTCTCCCTTATTTGGGTTATCATTGTTAGTTTCACCATTATTTTCATTCCGACCTTTTTTGACCTTCCTAATGAATTTATGGGATAGTTATTTAACAGCAACACCTTTTCTTCTCTCTGTTTCGCTTCATCATTTAGGCTTTTCGTTGTACTACTTAGTGCTACTGTTTGTTTTGTTAGACACTTAACCAAGCCTGCCTTCACAAATAACGGATGAGATCAATTAAAGCATAAATATCTATTGGAATGCGTTGACATTTTATAGACGCTGGTGTGCACTCTGCTTTCTTCCGTTCATTTTATTTTACAATCTAACACAGGCAATTTTCCTTGTAGGTTAAGTGACCCTGTTGACCCCATTAGAAAAAATAATATAATTTACATAGTGCCTTGCAATGACTGTGACTTAGGTCAATTAAATAGGTCAAACTAGTAGATTAGAGGTAGTCAGACTGCATAAGAATTTAGCTAAGGTTAGAATTATTGATCCCACGAGAGCGAGAGGGACTGATTACTTGATCCAGGTGCATCGAGTCTGCACCCAACGCATGCTCAATAGAAGTCACTCATCATCTCAAATACCAGAGACATGGAAGATATTATTACCACCAGTCAGATCAGAGGGCAATTATTAATGTTAAAGTGTGTTTCGATTCGCATTATAATACTCTAAGAAGTTATTTACTTCTTCTATTATAAAAATATCTTATTTCCCATCTGGTTGTATTTTACTGAAAACACCAATATTGTTATTTCTGAATGTACTTTATCTTATCTAATTGATTTTATTCAAATGTCTAATCATCAATTCTCACTCATGTATATAAATGAGGCAAGAAAGTGAGTTGTGTGATTAGTGCCTTGATATGAGAATATGAGTAGTAATAAATCATGCTCGAAAGGTTGTCATAAGTAAACATTACTGCACAGCATAACCGGTGTGACTTTATCAAAATAAAATTTTATCCATAATAAGTTATGCTCTACCACAGAGCCCAATTCGTATCATTGTTTCAAGTTATTTGAATGTTCTTTCGACAACTGTAGTGTTGAGAAAAACACTTGTTAGGATGTATATGGGCTGAAACCTTATTTCCTTTTTTTATAGACCTCACCATGTAGGTAATCAGGAAAGATATCTCTGCTTGAACTGAGTGGTCAAAATTCAAGTGGTTCTCAGTAACTGAGCCAGTAATTGTCTTGCATCTTCCTATCAATAACCCTGCCGGACACTGCTATAAGATGTATCTGGAAAATGTCAGGTTCATGTGGCAAATATCAGTTATTGCCGTGGACAAGTGAATTTTTGGACTAAGGCGATATTTTTTTCTGATATCGGCTGGCCATTTACCAATTGTAGAAATCGGTGTGTTCCTCAGCTGAAAAGAATAATTTCCTCAGCGATGTGGTCTAACTGTTCTTCAGAATATCACCGGCCACATAACCCACAAATTCCGCACTTGCAAGCAGCAATCTACTTAAGCACTGTTAGGATTATTTCAGGCTTCCGCTTCAGTCCCACATTTTTCTCGACTGATCAATGAGATCTTGTTTGTGTCCTTACAAATTATCGCCAACTGTATCACTGATTCACATCCTTATTCGTGACGATAAGAGGTGGTCGAGGTTTATCTTTCTTCATGAAGGTATCCAGCTGTTAACACTTGTATTGGTCTTTTCATATTGGTCTCATTTAGACAGATCCCTGAAGTCAGTCCTCACATATTTTTGACAAAAAAACAAAAAATGAAATCCAGAGTTAACCTCGGATTGTTATTTGAAATTCGGTGAATTCCTTTTTTATCACTTGGGAGACTCATTGCCATAGTGAATCTGAAAATGGCTTCATCAATGAATAGAATTTTCCTATTTGAATTAGCCCTTATTATACCACTTATTCGTGGATATGGTTAGATTCTTGAAGATTTATCTTACCAGTGGGGTTAAGAATCTAAAATACCATCTTCGGAAAAATGCCTCACCATCAATTCGTCAGGTCTTGGCCTGAGTTGCGTTGCTTAATTAGCTGATAATGCTCACACCCATTTGAACGTGGTTACACGATGTCACCTATACTGTTGAGGCAAGAAATGACGGAAACCACAACGAGGGTATAAGGCAATGGGAGACATTTGCTACTTCTATGAGTTTGCGTCGTTCACAGGGAACACAGTCAGAGTATGTAACTTCCATAAATAGCAGATATTCTACCCCGCCTAATCATTACAGATTTACTTGGAATACATAACCTACAAGCTCAGTTATGCCAGTTTTGTAAAGGAGGAGCATATCACCTAATTATAAACTCCCCACCAAGAAGAGTAATTATGAAATTAGTCATGGAAATGGAACAAATCCAAACGCGAGTGAAAACGTCGGTGGTCAGTCTTTCACCCGAAAAGGGAATAAAATCAAAAAGAAACCGGAGAAATGAAGTATAGCGAAAGTAAACCAGCTTGGTTATGTGGCATCGAGAAGTTGTTCTTGACTGCGGCCGAATACCACAAAGGTGGGTTAATGCTAATTTCGACAGAACTGACTCACCACGAAGACACTGCCTGAGAAGGGATATAGCATTAGACATTGTCATGGAACTAAACAAAATTACTATTACATCCGCTGCACAAATAACGCTCTGGAGATATGGATTGGCAGTCTTCAAACAAATCTAAAAAACTATTCTAATTATATCTACATTGAAAACAGAATGTTGATGAACTGGCGCATGCTGATCATTAGATATGGTGGTGGACACTAAGGTGAATCGCCCCATTCTGCAGGAACAGCAATATGCAATTTGACGGCTCGAGATTTCTATGAGGGCTTGAATCTTTATCTTGAAAAAGATAATAATGATCGCCTAGACAGATCATGCTTCTACCTTCAAACACATGCCATTCGGTCAGCCTATTGCTGAGATGCGACCACGTGGGCTCTGCACAGATTTATGGGGCGTCTTATAAATTAACATGCTTTCCTTTGTCACATCTTTGAATATCACTTAACAATGTCTCATCTCATTCATTGTCTAATAACGTCTTCACTTGCTCATTATATTCCATTAAACCTTTATGAATTTGATTCGAATTATTCTATTCCTATTCTCTACAGGGTACGGTTGTGCACCAAATACACAGAAAGGTATGAAATAAAAATAACCGGCCTGTGGATAATTGTAATAAAACCAAAAGTGGACATCACGATATTATGACCCATATAGGTAGTATTATACATTGCGAATGAACTTCGTCAGCCTAGGGATAATACTCTCCTATTGTATTTCCTTTATGAATGCATCTGTTAATGATACATTGAACTTACCTATTTCATTACACTTTAATGATTCACCTTAGCACCTTTACTTTTATAAAACGGCTTACTATCCCTTGTAAACGTTGTACTTACCTCAATATTGGTTGGTTATCGTATGCCTACAACTACGGGTTGAAAACGAAGCGAAGTCGATTTTCCCGCGCAACCTGGAGGACTACTGTTCAATTCAATAATGATACGACCTGGGTCAGACAATGAGTGTATTTATATATATATCAGATACTTAGCTGTTCAAACATTATTAACTTGTATACAATCTACTATTTGACATCATATCATACTTGATCGTGCCTGTAAAAATGGCATGCATTTTCATGTAAATTTATGTTTACTTGAAAGAGGTATCAGATAGACAAGGAACAATGCTTCAGATGTGAGGTTTTTCGGCATCTAAATAGCAGAAATACTGTCCCTTAAAACGAAATGATTCGCAGTTATTAAAAATGTGCCGTCATACAAAAAGTGTGCGACAGTTTAGTAAACCACAAATGGTCTAATTAACACAAAGTGCGAAATGGCATATAAAAGCACAACTTTAGGTTTGAAGGTGCAGTACTAGGCGTGGCATGCAGTGGAAGGAGAACCACAAATTCCTTTTACAAAACTGGCAAAGGTCTTAGAAGCAAGATAATCAAAATGAAGCACAGAACGCCTCCCCAAGAACTACAGGAAGGCACGCCACAAGTTAGGACTTCCAGGGAAGGGGTCGGTCCAAATTCAATACCTGACCGTTGAAAACAGTACCAAAGCGTGTGGAAATAGGAGAAAGTCCTAGACAAACCTATGCAGGAAACACCAGGACTACCCCAGAAATCCGTATCAATTCATGGCCAAAAGAAAAATCACTAGCCAGGGTGTATATGCAGCTTGAGAGAATATGGGAGATTTGCTGAGCAACCTACACGTAACCTTGGCATCTAGCGGCCCACTATAGGTGCAGCTGAACAACAGTGATGCGAATGACACTGGTACACCTTAACAACACACCGCTCAATAAGATATCATGAAGACTACTCCGTCTACCTGTAGATACGCAAGAATTTTCAACACCAAGTATCCTAAAAGCAAAGAAATTAAAGTAACTACACATACGGTTTCAACAATGCCCGTCCACGTCGGCCTGGCATTTAAAAGAGACATACAAGTCATTTTATAAGATTTTAGATACTAACTAGTTAGTTATATGATTACTCTTTCAAATGAGGGACAATTATGAGCGCGAAAAGTAGGATAATACGACAGTACATGTGTACAAAACACCATCCCTAAGTGCACTTCTTCTATGTAATCAGAAAAGAGTTGAGAAGCCAAATCAGAACAATAGTCTGACTGTTCAAAATACGAAATGTATTTCTGGTTAAGCGGTGTCCGGCATTGACTTGTATTGCACTAAGAGAGGCACACGAAGAACAAGATGCAACGCAGCCGAGTGCTTAATAGCACGAGCGCTTGACTTTACATCTGCAGCATAACCGACATGCTTAAAAGTAAATAATGAGATGTCCAGGCTAATAATCATGAGGAGTTAAGTGCCCCTACAGAAAATACAATCATCATTAGCATTCCTGATTGTTTACATTATATTGTGTGAACACATGAAAGCGAATACTTAGGCCGTATAGAAAGGCGGTTGTCTACTTACATTGCCAGGTACCCAAGCAAATAGCTGAGTCAAGCCAAGTGTGACACTGACTCTCAAGTAATTCACCTTTGCCACTAGACGAACAAGCCAAAAGACACTTTCGATTTCAATGGGCTGTGAAATTAGAGTCTACAAAATGGGTCTCCGTGTAAAACAAAAATACTCTCTAATTCGAACTTAGCATAGATAACGCATCGCCAATATTACAATCGTTCGTATCCAAAATACAGCTTCTGATTTAATCATGAAAACTAAAACTTTTCTCCTCAGTCTTATTTTTGCCCGTAAATTGTTTCACTATCGTGATCACGAATATTATCATTAAAATTTTGAGTTCACGATACTTTTTCTGGATCGTTTTTAGTATATTACTTTCATTTCAGTAGTGAGCAACAAGGAACCCTGGCAAATGATAAAATTTCCAAGAATTCGTAGCTTACAAATATGTAGAAGTAAATGAAGGCAGGTTGGAAGGACACCAGGAAAATCTTTGAGACGACAACCTAGTGATGAAGTGGAACTCTGATTGATCAGATGTCTTTTGGGTGACATGGAAAAGGTCACCTAACGATGAAGTGAAGGCTTAACCAGGGCCCCGAAAACGCTAATAAAATAGTGGTGCAGAAAGATAATAGTGAGAGTAACTACAAAGAATCCCACCAAAGATAAGGATCTTGCCTCTGATGGAGAAAGCAGAGCAAAGATTCTTTTTATTATTCCATTTTGCCCTGAGTGGAACATAGGCCTCCAACAACACATCTTCCCGTTGTTGTATTTCTTACTGTCCTCCTCAGATGGCTAGGCCCACGACTGAACATAATCTCTCATCTCCTCCTCACCACACCACCACCACCATGTCACCCCCGAGCTGGCAACCCACTCGTCGCTTCCCATTTAGATTGTGCATGATGTCATTCGGCTCATTCGACTCCTCAGTGGCGCATGCCCAATCCAGTTCCATTTTCTCCTAAACATTAGTTGAACAGCAGGTTCTTGGTTGGTTTGTTCTCAGACGGAGTTTCTTGTTGCTAATTGTTTCTGGCTGGCCGACCTACTATTTGATCTTCAATATAGAGCCAGTGAAGGCAGATGTCGATAAGTCCGCAACCTAACGGAAATTCTTTCCGTTTCGCGCCTGCTATACTCCTGACCTGTACAGAAGAAGTGCCCACCTGACTGACTTGACACTGATTTAAAAAATCCGAATGTTGTTCTTTATTCTGGCTGAGTGAGAGAAGAAGATTTCCAAACGGGTCTCAGATTGATGAAGGCAAATCTTGCCTTCCCGATGCTGCCTACCTATGATATCTTCATCCCTTCTGTCGCCTGTAGTCTAAACGATGCTTACTAACCATACAAGTGAAGGGAGTAACATCATTCGGACCACTCCCGTTGATGGTGATTGGAGCTGGTTGTTGTTGCTTCCTGAAGGTAGGCCCTCACCAGCCTGCATCATTTAGTCTCTCCGATTCAAACGAAGGATAAGTTTGTTTTTTATATTTTTGTATTTATTAATATGTTTCTTTTACTTTGAAGTTTTTGTAGCAGTTTGATTGGTTTTGTGGCATAGAGTCGTTAGCTTCACGCTCAACTCTCCCTCTTTGAGCAGCCTTGGGACCGGCTAGAAAACTAGCAAGCTAGTATACTAGGAGAGGTTACAGATACTAGTTGCACTCCTATGACTCATTATTTTCTTGT